>JAPKLX010000144.1:738444-777722 GCA_026898415.1 Leonotis leonurus | reverse complement strand
CTTTCTGTCTAAGACTTGCTGGTTCAGCTTTCTGTCTAAGACTTGCTTCAGCTTTCATCTGTTTACAAGGAGACCAAATAGAAATAATATAGAACATGAATAATATCAAGTGTGTTTTCGAGATAACATCATCAAAACTTAAATTATCTGTGGGGTTCCCAATAATTTCCCCCTTTTTGATGATGTCAAAACCACACTTAATCAGCGTAACCAAATTAACATGTATCATGTTCTGGATAGGTTAGCCAATTGTTATTTAAGTTAAATAACAATAAATAACAAGAGAATAATGTGACAGTAAGATTTTGTCTCTAGAAAAACTCCACATCAATTAGATATCAGAATCGATAAGTACAAGTGGACAAATAGAAATGACAGAGAGCAAAAACAGAAGATAAGAAATAAGATCTATCTAAGAGAACCATCTGGCTGCTCCGCCTTTCTTCATCTTCTCTCTCTGTGCATCAGAGACTAATTGAATGCTCTCATAAATTCCGTCTCTCACCCTGGCGTAATTGGGATCATGATTGTCGATCTTATATCCCTTGATCTTGGCCAGTTGATTGATGTAATTTAAAATGTAAGTCTTGTCAGGAATATTACTGCCTAGTATTGTTGGGCAGACCATGTATTCCTTCTCCGGGGCTTTGATCTGTATCTTGGCGTCAGAAGCTGCAGTTCTAATCCTCTGTACTAGCCCCTGGTCACTGAAGTTGTCCAGATATCTATTGAAGTCCTCATCTGGAGTTGACTCTGAATATGTGGGCTCCTTCAAAAAGTATCTGTTCAGGATAAATCCTTGTTTAACCTTCTCCCAATCATTTTGATCATTCTCTGGGACCCATGCTTCATTTGGTGTCTTCTTCTGCAGGGAAAGATTCCAAGAGAATGATTTCTTTTTCTTCTTCTTGGACTGGGTGGTTGATTGTGATGACTGTTGTTGTGAGCGTTCTGTAGATGAGGGCGAGGAGAGAGGAGTTTGAAAAGATTTTTCTTTGGCCTCCTGAGCAGCTAGCTTCCTTTCCCTTTCTGTCTGTTCTTTGTAGAACTGCGCTCTGAACACTGGATCACATGCTTGATCCATGCTCACACTGAACAGCAACAGTTCAGCAATTTGATCTCCCTCATCAATTGGCTTCTTGCCTTTGTTTGTGGGAGTGTGATGAATAGTGGGCATCTGTTCTGTTGGCATCTGTTCTGTTTGCATCTGTTCTGTTTGAGCAAAAAGTGTAGGATCTGGCCTTGGGGGAGTGGTAGGTCTTTCCTTAGGTTTCTCCATTGGAAACACAGGTGTTTCTGCTTCAGCACTCACTTGTTCTGGTTCCTTCTCTGTTGTTGCGATACTCTTGCCTCCTTTGCTGCCTTTTTCACTCAGGATTTCCCCCTTTTCAACATCATCAAAAAGAGGCTGGATGAGTTCTCGAAGCGAGGTAATCTCCTCTGACATCTTCTCCATTCTTTCTTCAGCGTCAGCCTTGTACCCGAGCAACAGATTGACTGTCTAGTCAGTTGCATGAAGTTTCTGCTCGAGCCTGCTATTCATTGTGGACAGAGTCTTGTCATAGGTCTCTTGCAACTCTTCCACAGCAGTAATGCGGTTGCTCTGAACTTCAAATTCTTCTGGGTTCGGATAAAGAAGATTATCTAACACATCCACTTGATGTTTCTGCATCAGCTCCACAAATTTTTCATTTTCAAATTTGGCAAATTGAGAATGGATGGATAAGTCAGTATCTTCTTTCAACTGAGCAGCAAGTTGAGTGCCTTTCTGTGCTACAGCAGCAGCAATGGTTTCTTGTTGTTTTGCTAACAGATCAGCAACAAGTGCAGTTGTCTTCTGATTTTTCTCTTCAATGCTGGCAAGACGAAGAGTGAATTTGTTTTGTTCTGCTTCATTCTGTAGCCTGTCATCATCTATCTTTTTGTCTAGCTCTTTTCTGATTGTTCTGAGCTTGCCTCTGATGTCACGATCCATGTCGTTGACATAGTCTTTCTGATGTTGATTGAAGTCAGAAAGAATCTGAGTTGCTTTGTCTTGGAGGGTGTTGCAGATATCTGTCATCTGATGTGCTTCTTCAGCTTCTGTGTAGCTCCTTGTGTGTAGATTTCATTGCTGGGCTCTCCACCAATGTTCTGGCCTACTGGTTCATCATCACCTGAGTCAAGGTCGATGATAGGTGTTTTCTTGGCAGGTTTCTTAGATGAAGCTTCGCCCTGCTCTGGTTGTGGTGGTTGATCTGTTGGTGCTGCTTCTTCCATCTGGGCTTCAGGATGTGTTGTCGGCAGAGTGATGTTCAATTTTTCTGCCTCATGCTGCATGAGCCCAAAAATGAGTTGGCGGTATTCTGCTCTCACTTCTTGAACAGTGGAGACTTGAAGCAGACTGAGTAATGTTGCTTCTTCTTTCTTCAGCTCATCAATTGATTTAATCTGGAGCAATGCATCAAAAATATAATACTCGCTGTCCTTGACCAGCAAGTAAAATTTGACGCATCTTGTTGTTCCCAAGCTCCCTGGAAGTAGGTGTATGTTAGGAAATTCTTGAAGCACAGAATGTTCTGCTTCATTCTCAAGCAGATTAATAACACTCTCTGCCTGTCGTTTCCTCTCTTCCTCCTCGTCTGCAGACTCTCCTTCCTCGTCATCCTCACTGATTCTCTCCATTCTGTTTGGTGAGGGTGTGGGTGTTCTGGCAGGAGAGAAGTCTCTCTCTTGATATGGATGAGAGCTTGATTCAGGTTCCACATTGTTGGGAGAAATCCTAGCAGTCTCCTGCCTTTCAGCGAGTTGCGCTCAAGTCTGTCCGTTCGCTCGATTAAAGGCATAGTTGCGTGCCGCCTGTGTGCGCCTGCAGCTAGATATGGGTTAAGGGAAATAAAGTAGCACCTCACCACAAGTCCGGGATTTTGGTCTAGTGGCAAGCGCTTGATCCTACAATCAAAAACTAAAAGCTAAGAGAACTACGAGCTAAGAGAGATCGAAAACTAAAAGCTCAACGCAAGGCCATGATAGCAGAAGAAGAAGAAGAAGACTCTAGCTCAAGTCACCTGTCAGATAGTTCATCAGAAGATGATGAAGCATTCTTTGTCAATGAAGAAGAAGTTTGGGATGAATGCTATGTAGGACTAAACAACGGTCTAGATGATGTAGAGGTAAACTCTTGCAACTCTAATTCTTCAAATGATATTAACCTGGAACAGGAAATAGAAGATCAAGATGAATATTCATGGGATGAAGTTAATGAGATGTTCAAGAGCTACTCGAGTATCAAGAGACTTTTTAGAGAAGTTGTTGAAGAAAATGACAGATTGAAGAAATCTGAAGAGATATTGAGTAAAGCAAACATTAAATTTGTTGCTAACATCAACGTTCTGGAAGAACAGATCAAAGGAAAGGACAGTGAGATTCACTCACTAAATTCAAAAGTGAAAGACCTTATCACAAGAAACAATGTAGCTGAGGAAAAGATCAAGAAAGGAAAAGAAATGATCTACAAGAGTGATGAACGTGCTAAACTGTTAATTAATATGCAGCAAAATGGCACATCTGGAGTAGGATATCCAGGTCACTCAGAGAAGTCCTCTAGCACCATAAAATTCGTACCAGAAAGGAAACAGATACCAGACCAAGTGATAAACCTCAAAAACAAAAAAGATCAACCACAGAAGATGATGGTGAAACAGACTAGCAACAGACAGTACCATCAAACAAGAGAACAACCAACAGATTACACAAGAACAGAAAGGGTACACAACAAGAAAGTCAACCAGACATTACCCAACAAGAGTGTCAACAGGACAGTACCCACTAATAAAACACTGAAGAATGATGGAATAGAAAGATATCATCCATCCATATTTCATTCTGTGTCAAAAGTTGATAATGATGGAAATATTATCACTTGCTATATTGCTGTTCCCAATCCAAAAATGATCTGGATTCGAAAAGGAACATTTACTAATAACCAAGAACCCAAATATTGAAAGGGTAGTGAAGTGTGATTAATTACAGGACCAGAAAACTGCAAGAAGGTACAAAATAGCTAAAGGAGCAATCTGGATCATAGATAGTGGCTGTTCGAAGCACATGACATGTGACAAGAACCTACTGTCAGACTATATAGAGAAACCAGGTCCTCAGGTCACCTTTGGATGTAATTCAAAAGGATATGCCAGAGGATATAAAAACATAAGAGTTGGCAAGACCACCATCACAAATGTATCATATGTTGAGGGTCTTAGCCACAATCTGTTTTCTGTAAGTCAGTTCTGTACTAATGGTAATCAGATTGTTTTTTATGCTAACAATTGTTTCGTGAAAAGCAAGGAAGGAGATGAGATACTCCTTACCGGAAAATTGCAGGATAGGTTATATATTGTGCAATGGGACAACCAGATTGAGACTTGTCTGGTCACTAAAACAGTATCAGAAACTAGTTGGCTGTGGCATAAACGACTAAGCCATCTCAATTTCAAGTCAATCAATAGGATTGCACGAGAGAAACTAGTCGAAGGACTACCAGATCAAGTATATGACAAGAATCACATCTGTGAAGCATGTCAAGCTGGAAAACAAACCAGATCATCATTTTCTAGCAAATCTGTCCAGTCATCTACCAGAATCTTAGAGTTACTACATTTAGACTTATTTGGTCCAGTTAAGCCATTAAGTATAAATGATAGAAAATACACTCTGGTCATTATTGATGATTATTCAAGATTCACATGGGTAATCTTCTTATATAAGAAGAAAGAAACATTGGAAAAACTGCCAAACTTCCTCAACAAAATTACCAAGAAAAAGGAAGTCTCTGTTACTACCATCAGAACAAATCGTGGTACAGAATTCCTAAACCAGAAAATTGAGGATTACTGCAACCAGATGGGAATCACACATCAGACATCTGCAGCCAGAACACCTCAACAGAATGGTGTAGTTGAAAGAAGAAACAGATCATTAAAAGAAGCAGCTCGTACTATGCTTAATGCAACCAGATTACCTAAGAAATTTTGGGCAGAAGCAATTTCTACAGCCTGCTACACACAGAATAGAGCTGTAGTTACCATCAGACATGGGAAGACACCATACGAAGTCTGGAACAACAGAAAGCCCAGGATACATTACTTCCGTACTTTTGGTTGTTTATGTTACATCCATAATAATGGGAAATCACAGTTGAAAACCTTTGATAATAAAACTGACCCTGGAATATTCTTAGGATATTCTGATGTTAGTAAAGCTTATAGAGTCTACAACAAGAAGACTCATATAGTGGAAGTAACACCTCATATTGTCTTTGATGAGTCCTTGGTCATTGACAGAGAGTTGAGTGATGATCATATACAAGGCCAGAACAAGGAAAAGAGAACAGAAGGAATTCTGCTAGAAGATATTCTAATCTGGAATACAACAGATGATAATAATATTGATGTTCCATCTAATGCTGAAGCAGTAAGCTCACAGCAAGGGGGAACAGAACACATAATTCTGGACCTTGACCGATCAAGAATTCAACCAGAAGGTGATCAACCAGAAGAAGGAGATAATAATGAACAAAATCACGATCAACCAGAAGAATCAAGAGATACAAATGGTTGGAACAATAATCAAGAAATTGAAGAACCAGAAGTGGACAATCCTTTTCAAACATCTCATCCAGAATTTGAGGACCCAACAAATGAACCAGAACCTGAGATATCAGAAGAAGAAATGACCAGCAGGAGGAGATGGATACAGGACAATCATCCTCCTGGACAGATTGTTGGGAACCCAAGTGATAGAGTAAGAACCAGAAGAATGCATGGAGAGAGTGCACTTCTCAGTTGCTATCTATCACGTGTTGAACCCTCTGACATTTATGAAGCACTCAAAGATGCAGACTGGGTCATTGCTATGCAAGAAGAACTCAATGAGTTTAAAAGAAACCAAGTCTGGTATATGGTAGACAGACCAAATCATCAGGGAGTAATAGGTGTCAAATGGGTATTCAAGAATAAACGAGATGAAAATGGAGAAGTAGTCAGAAACAAAGCTAGACTTGTTGCAAAGGGATACAGTCAACAGGAAGGTATCGACTTTGACGAAACTTTTGCACCAGTTGCCAGATTGGAAGCAATCAGATTATTTCTCGCATATGCAGCATACAAGAGATTCAAAGTGTACCAGATGGATGTTAAAAGTGCATTCCTAAATGGTATACTTGAAGAAGAAGTATATGTTGAACAACCACCTGGTTTTGAAGAAGGAAATCCTGACCAGAAGGTATATAGATTAGCTAAAGCTGTCTATGGTCTAAAACAGGCACCAAGAGCGTGGTATGAGACGCTATCAACCTTTCTGCTGGAATCAGGATTCAAGAGAGGTTCTGTTGACAAAACGCTGTTTGTCATTAAAGTCAAAGAACATATCCTTTTGGTGCAGATATATGTAGATGACATAATTTTTGGATCTCAATCTTCCCATTTATGTGATAAATTTGCGGAACTAATGAAGAATAAATATCAAATGTCCATGATGGGCGAGATGAATTTCTTCTTAGGCTTGCAGGTAAAACAGTTGCCAGATGGTATTTTTTTAAATCAAGCAAAGTACATTAACGATCTGGTCAACAAGTTTGGAGTTAAAGACAGCAAGCCAGCCAAGATTCCAATGCAGACGAATGGAAAGATAGACCCAGATCCAGAAGGCAAACCAACACCTATAACAAAATACAGAGGCATAATTGGCTCACTTTTATACCTCACTGCAAGTCGACCAGATATCACGTTTGCAGTAGGAGTATGTGCCAGATATCAAGCCAACCCCAAAGAATCACATATGGAAGCTGTCAAAAAGATACTTAGATATCTTAAAGGAACAGCCCACATTGGTCTCTGGTATCCACAAGATGATAATTTTGAACTTACAGGCTATTCTGACTCAGAATATGCAGGATGCAAACTGGACAGAAAGTCTACTTCTGGAACATGTCAGTTTCTAGGAAACAAGTTGATATCTTGGTTTACAAAGAAACAGACATCTGTTGCCACATCAACAACAGAAGCAGAATATATGGCTGCTGGAAGTTGTTGTGCACAAATCCTATGGTTGAAGCAGCAACTAAAAGACTACGAGATTGAAGTAAAGGAGATACCCATATTCTGTGACAGTTCAAGTGCAATTGCTATAACAAAGAATCCAGTACTTCATACAAGATGTAAACACGTTGATGTGAGACATCACTTTATTAGAGATCATGTGGAGAGAAAGAATATCCAGATCGAGAAGATTCACACAGACATCCAACGTGCTGACATTTTAACTAAAGCCCTACCAGAAGATAGATTTAAGATGTTATGTGGAAAGCTTGGATTACTAAATCTGGATAAACAGACAGAAAGACAATAACAGATTGTCTAACAGAATGTTACTAGATAGTTGATAACAGAAAGTTACCAGGTAGTTAACAACAGAAGGTTACCAGATAGTTAACAACAGAAGGTTACCAGACAGTTAACAACAGAAGGTTACCAGATAGTTGACAACAGAAGGTTACCAGATAGTTAACAATAAAAAGTTACCAGATCGAAGTTTTCCAACTTTTAAAGAATAACAAAGCGCCAAGATGGAAATAAAAATCACACGTGGCATGTGGAAATTATTTCTTAAATGCTAAGTCAAGGGGGAACTTTTTGAGGAAATTGAAGTGCTCTTGACGTCACTCACCTAGGTTACAGACTGTAAAAGTTAATTTCTAACCTAGATCTACTAAATCTTCCATCTTTGTCATGATTAGCACATCTTTGGGAACTGGAATCGAGAAAATCCCTGCAAGAAATAGAAAAAGGGAAGTTGCCGAAAAGTAAGAGATACGCACACGCTCGCCTACAAACCCTAGGATCTAGCGCGTATATCACACGCAACGAAAGGCGGCAAACCAATCAACTGAAGCGGGAAAACCTAAAAAGGGAGAAAATTCATCCAACCCTTCAATTACTTACCGCCTTAATATTTACTATTGGTTATTGTGTTATATATATGCGATATCTCTCACTAGACTGTTCACCTTCACTTTCATCGCACTGAGCACTACTCTTCCTAAGCACTTAAGATTTTCCCTACTTGATTTCTCTGCAAATCTCTTCCAAAACATCTTACGTTTGATCATGGCACCCCAAACTTCTCTGTTTCTTCAACATGTGGCCGAGGTTCAGAAATTTCTTTCACCTGAACCCTATGCTGTGTTTGATACTCATGGTTTTAGGAAACTTGAAGAAATTTTTGCTATGATTACATGCTGCAAAGGTTTTTTCTTTATATAATTCTTTATCCTTATCTGCATCTCATTGTCATCATTCTTTATCGCTAATTCCTTTTATGGTGTCCATTATATTGCTTGTGTGTTATTTGGTATTTCAAACTGATGAATATACATCTATACCGTGTATGTTCTTATGAAATTAGGCTTCTGCAACATTGTCACTTCCCACCCGAACATGTTCTTGGCAAAACAAGTTGCCACATTTTATCTGACATGGCAAAATGATAAGCATGGATTTGAGGCAAATGTGATGATGCCTATTGGTGAAAGAACTAGCAAGACACCATACAACGTGATTGAAATGATCAATCAAGCATATCGATTGAAGGACGAAGGACTAACCTTGGATGATATCACTTCTGAGCAACTGCAGGAGGCAGTGGAAATAATGATGGTGATACCCATTTCCTACACAGGAAGGATGTTTCAAAGATCCCTGCTTCAACCAGGCTTCAAACTACTGCTTGAACTGGTTCAGAGAATTTTTCTCCATCACAGTGGATCTTACGATCAAGTGACTCCAGAAAAATTCAGAATTCTCACAGCAATCGTCCTAAATCTCCGCGTTAACTGGAGCAGAATCTTATTTGAGCTGATGGCTAAGGAAGCCAAATTGATTGCCTACACCAAAGATAGCAGGGGTAGAGGAACTTCAGTGGAAGTTCGAAGAAATCTACGTCATTCCACCAAAATCAGTCTGATGGTGGAGCGATTCTTCACACAGAAAGTCTGGGAAGATGCAGTGGAGTTCAACACCAGCCTTTCCATACCCAAAGACCAATATCAACTGGAGATGTCTCTAGGATTATCACCAGCATTCTTCAACAAGGTCACAGATGAAGTGCATCGTGGTGCACTGCTGGAAATGGGAAGCTCTAACCCCACATGGATGCCACCTACTAAAGGTGTTGAAAAGAAGAAAGAAAAAGTTACCAAAGAGAAGGTGATAAAAGACAAGGCAGCCCGCAAATGAGGAAGCTCGGTTGAGACTGAGACATCTGCATCTCAACCTAAACAAAAGAAACGCAGACTGCAGAAAGTACAAGAGCCATCACCACCACCAGCTGCCACAGCAGAACAGTCGCATATGCCAGAACACACACAAACAGAACAAGACGAAGAAGCACAACAGGCAGCAACAGAACCAATAGAAACTTCAGCAGCAGAAGTAGCCCCTTAGTCAAGCTCTCATCCTTATCAAGAGAAAGATTTCTCTCCAGCCAGAACACCAACACCCTCACCTAGCAGAATGGAGAGAATCAGCGAGGATGACAAGGAAGGAGAATCCGTAGATGAAGCAGAAGCAAGGAAACAACAAGCAGAGAGTGTCATCAATCTGCTGGAAAACGAGGCCGAACATTCTGTCTTGCAAGAGTTTCCTGGAATCAACCTGCTTCCAGAGAGTTTGGGAGCAGCAAGACACGTCAAATTTTACTTGCTGGTCAAGGACAGCGAGTACTATGTATTTGATGCACTGCTCCAGCTCAAAACCATTGATGAACTAAAGAAGGAAGAAGCAACGCTGCTGAGTCTACTTCAAGTCACCACCATCCAAGAAATCAGAGCAGAATACAAGCAACTCATCTCTGGCCTTATGAAACAAGAGGCAGAGAGTTTGAAGATTGATCTGCCACCAACACATCCTGAAGTCCAGATGGAAGAAGCAGCACTGACAGAACAACCACCACAACCAGAGCAGGGCGAAGCTTCATCCAAGAAACCTGCCAAGAAAATACCTATCATCGACCTTGACTCAGGTGATGATGAACCAATAGGCCAGAATATTGGTGGTGAACCAAGTAATGAAATATACACTCAAGGTGTTGCCCAGAAGCTGAAGAAACATGTCAACTTCTACACCATGGAAGAACTCTTGGAGAGAGAACCCAACACATTCAACAACTACCAACTTGACAATCTGATCACTCTTCGAGTTGAAGATCAGATGACAGATATCTGCAACACTCTTCAAGAAAAGGCAACCCAGATTCTTTCTGACTTCAATCAACATCAGAAAGACTACGTCAATGACATGGATCGTGACATCAGAGGCAAGCTCAGAACAATCAGGAAGGAGCTGGATAAGAAGATAGATGATGACCGCCTACAAAATGAAGCAGAGCAGGCCAAGATCAACCTCCGTCTCAAAAGCATGGAAGAGAAAGCAGAAAAGACAACATCTCTGGTAGCTGAATTGTTAGCAAAACAACAAGAAACAATTACTGCTGCTGTAGAACAGAAAGGAAGTCAACTTGCTGCTCAGTTAAAGGAAGACACTGATTTATCCATCCATTCTCAGTTTGCTAACTTTGAAAATCAGAAATTTATGGAGCTGATGCAGAAACATCAGGTAGACGTCCTGAATAACCTTCTGTATCCCAACCCAGAAGAATTTGAAGTTCAAAGTAACCGCATCACTGCTGTCGAAGAGTTGCAAGAAACTTATGACAAGACTCTATCAACATTGAACAGAAACTTGATGCCTCCAACCAGACAGTCAACTTTTTGCTAGGGTTCAAAGCTGAAGCTGAAGAGATGTTTGAGAAAATGACCGAAGAGATTGCCTCACTTCGTACACTCATCACTACCCTCTTTGATGATGTCGAAAAGGGGGAAATCTCGGGAGGAAAGGGTAGCAGCAAGGCAGGAAAAGATAGCAGCAAGAATCTGAGGACAGATGAGATGGAAATTGCAACAGAAACACAAGCACCAACTCAACCCAGACCTACCACACCTCCAAGGCCAGACCCAACTCTGCTTGGAACAGAAACAGCTCAACCAACATCTCAAACTCCCATGGACAGAGGCAAGAAACCAGTGGATGAGGGAGATCAAATTGCCGAACTGTTGCTGTTCGGTGTGAGCATGGATCAAGCATGTGATCTAGTGTTCAGAGCGCAGTTCTACAAAGAACAGGCAGAGAGGGAGAGGAAGCTAGCTGCTCAGGAGGCCAAAGAAAAATCTTTTCAAACTCCTTTCTCCTCACCTTCATCTACAGAACGCTCACAGCAACAGTCATCCCAATCAACCACTCAGTCCAAAAAGAAGAAGAAGAAACCATTCTCCTGGAACCTATCATTGCAGAAGAAAACACCAAATGATACATGGGTTCCAGAGGGTGACCAGAATGATTGGGAAAAGGTCAAGCAAGGCTTTATTTTAAACAGATACTTTTTGAAGGAGCCTACATACTCAGAGTCTACCCCGGATGAAGATTTTAATCGATATCTGGAGAATTTTAGTGACAAGTAGCTAGTACAGAGGATCAGAACAGCAGCTTCTGATGCCAAGATACTGATCAAAGCTCCAGAGAAAGAGTTTATGGTGTGCCCAACAATACCTGGCAGCAACATACCTGATAAAACATACATTCTAAATTACATCAACCAGCTGGCAAAGATCAAGGGTTACAAAATCGATAATCATGACCCGAACTATGCCAGAGTATGAGATGGGATCTATGAGAGCATTCAGTTGGTATCTGATGCACAGAAAGAGAAAATGAAGAAGGGCGGAGCAGCCAGATGGTTGTCTTAGACAGATTCTTATTCTTATATTCTGTTTTTGCTCTCTGTTACTTTCTGCTGACCACCTGCACTCATCAATTCATATATCTATGAATGTGGAGTTTTCTGGAGACAATACCTCTCTGTTCCATTATTTTTTTCTGTTATTTATTAACTTAAATAACAAATAGCTAATCTCTCCAGAACATGGTACATGTTAATTACGCTGATTAAGTGTGGTTTCGACATCATCAAAAAGGGGGAAATTGTTGGGAACCCCACAAATATTTTAAAGTTTTGATGATGTTCTCTCGAAAACACACTTGGTATTATTCATGTTCTGTATCATCTCTATTTGGTTTTTATAGACCAGGAAGTTGAAGAAAGCCTCAACTAGAAAGATGAAAGATGTCTCTGTCAGAAAGCTAAAGCAAGTCAACTTTAACAGAAAGTTGAAACCAGCAAGTCTTAGACAGAAAGCTAAATCAGCAAGTCCTAGACAGAAAGTTGGAGCAAGACTACTTTAACAGAAAGTTGAAACCAGCAAGTCTTAGATAGAAAGCTAAATCAGTAAGTCCTAGACAGAAAGTTGGAGCAAGACTACTTTAACAGAAAGTTGAAACCAGCAAGTCTTAGACAGAAAGCTAAATCAGCAAGTCCTAGACAGAAAGTTGGAGCAAGACTACTTTAACAGAAAGTTGAAACCAGCAAGTCTTAGACAGAAAGCTGAACCAGCAAGTCTTAGACTGAAAGCTAAACCAGCAAGTCTTAGACAGAAAGTTGGAGCAAATCAACTTCAACCAGAAAGCACTCAACCAATACTTAACCAGAAAGTACTTAAAACAGTGCTTAACCAGAAAGTACTTAACCAGTGCTCTACCAGAAAGGGTGTAACCAGAAGGTTCCAAAACAGAAAGAGTTGAACCAAACCTGTCAATTATGGTAACAGATCAATAAAGCTATCTCTTACCACGTCAATATTAAAGTTCATCCATCAAGAATTGGAAAGAGAATCACTGATTAACACGAAGAAGGAAAGTAATCACAGTTGATCTGCTTTCCATTCATAGAAGATTCAGTCAACGACCCTACAAGGAAAGAAGAGATATGATTGATTGGCAATCCACAAATCAAATCATGCCAATCAACTAACGGCTATAATTTCAAGATTCAAGCCTATATATGTTTGAAGATTTAAAGTCTGAAAGATATAGAGAGCGATATTTTTACTGAAAAATTCTCAAGCAATCCAATCTCACATCAGACAAAAGCTTCAAACCGTTCGTGATCGAAATCACACCTCGATTCAAGTATGTCTTATCGAGAGAGGAAGGAGATCTTTGCTAGCTAGTAGGTTTCTAGTGGATTAACGTGAAGGGATCCTGTTTTACAGTAGTTTTCTGTAAGTTGTAAAGGGACACGACCCTTATTCGTGCATAAGTTTCAAATCTAGTTTGTAATTGAAACTTGTGGCTCGTTCTCAGCGAGTATAAATAAGAGAGTATCCTAGTAGTAGATATCTAATCCAGTTTGGATTAGACCGTGGACGTAGGGGGTTTCCCGAACCACGTAAAATAACTGTGTTATTTACTTTCTGCATTTATATTCCAGTTCTTTTATTCACTATCTGTCACTCTCATTCAAACTGCATTATTAATCAATCCTCTAAATTCTCGACTAAGATTTGAAAGGTTTTCTAATCAAAGAGCATCGACTAAATCCACCATTATTCCGCACACAATACACTGTTAGAAAATAAGATCACTCTTACTTTCTGCTTTGTATCACTCACTTGAGAGATTCTGCTTGGACAGAACAAGATTGATTAGTTAGTCAATCTAGTCTGTCACGTTGAGCAATCTGTAATCCAGAAAGCTTAAGTCTCTCTGCTTAATTAGTCAAGTAAACTGAAAAGTTTGTATTTGGTGTATTCCCCCCCCCCCCATACACCAAACCTTGCTCTTTCGGGACAAACACACATCAGCAGTTGGGTTCTCTGCTTGTTCTGCTGCTGTTTGTGGTGCCTCTGCTTCTTGTTCTGTGGGAGTATGTTCTGGCATATCTGACTGTTCTGCTGTATCTACTGGTGGTGGAGAAGGCTCTTGTACTTTCTGTAGTCGACGTTTCTTTTGTTTGGGCTGCGATGCTGATGTTTCTATTTCAACAGAGCTTCCTCGTTTACGAGCTATCTTTTCTTTTACCACTCTCTCCTTGGGAGCTTTCTCTTTCTTCTTTTCAACACCTTTAGTAGGTGGTATCCATGTAGGGTTAGAACTACCCATTTCCAAAGCTGCTACCCGGTGCACCTCATCAGTTATTTTGTTGAAAAATTGTGATGAGAGTCCCAAAGACATCTCAAGTTGATGTTGATCTTTGGGTATGGAGAGACTGGTGTTGAATTCCACAACATCATCCCAGACTTTCTGCTTAAAGAATCATTCCACCATCAGACTGATCTTGGTGGAATGTCGTAGATTTCTTCTAACTTCCACTGAAGTTCCTCTGCCTCTGCTATCCTTGGTATATGTGACCAATTTTGCTTCCTTAGCCATCAATTCAAACAATATTCTACTCCAGTTTACTCGGAGGTTTAGGACAACTGCCGTGAGAATTCGAAATTTCTCAGGAGTCACCTGATCATACGATCCACTATGGTTCAGGAATATCCTTTGAACCAGTTCGAGTAACAGCTTGAACCCTGGTTGAAGTAGGGATCGGTGAAACATTCTTCCAATATATTTCATCGGTATCAGCATCACTATTTCCACTGCTTCTTGCAGTTGCGCAGGAGTGATATCTTCCAAGGTTAGACCTTCGTCCTTCAACCTATATGTCTGGTTGATCATTTCAATCACGTTGTATGGTGTTTTGCTTGTTCTGTCACCAATCGGCATCAGCACATTTGCCTCAAATCCATGCTTGTCATTCTGCCATGTTAGATAGAATGTGGCGACTTGTTTTGCCAAAAACATATTCTGATGCGAAGTGACAATGTTGCAGAAACCTTATTTCATAAGAACATACAAAACAGATATATATATATATAACCATCAGTTTATATGAACAAATATAAATGCCCACATCTAAGCAGTTAATTAGAACGAAAGACAAGGTATAGGCAGTTCATAAGAGAGCAATAATGAAAACAAGATGTAGATATAGAGAATATTAACAAATTCAAAACCTTTGCAGCGAGAAACAATGGCAAAAATTTCTTCAAGTTTTCGAAATCCGTGAGTGTCAAACACAGCATATGGTTCAGGTGAGAGAAACCTCTGAACCTCGGTCACATGTTGAAGAAACAAAGAAGTTTGGGGTGCCATGATCAAATGTAAGATGTTTTGAGAAGATTTGCAGAGAAATCAAGATGTAAAAACCTTAAGTGCTTAGGAAGAGTAGTGCTCAGTGCGATGAAGTGAAGGTGAACAGTTCTGAGATGTATATCGCATATATATAACATAATAATTAATGGCACAGATGAAAACATAGAAAATGAAGGGTTGGATGAATATCTCCCTTTTTAGATTTCCCGCTTCATTCTTTGTTTTGCCGCCTCTCCTTGCGTGAGATATACGCTCTAGATCCTAGGGTTTGTAGGCGAGCGTGTGTGTATCTCTTTCTTTTCGGCAACTTTCCTTTTTCTATTTCTTGCAGAGATTTTCTCGATCCCAGTTCCCAAAGTTGTGCTAATCATCACAAAAATAGAAGATTTAGAAAATCTAGAAAAAGAAATAACTTTTCAAACTGCAATCTCGTAGATTGATTATGGGAAGTGACGTCTTTTATCTTGGTCGCTTCAGTTTCCTCAAAAAGTTCCCCCTTGACTTAGTAATTAAGAAATAATTTCCACGTGACACTCTTATTTGAGTAAGTTATTACACGTGAAATTATTATTTTCTTCTTGACATTCAGTAATTCTTGACAGCATTCTGTTGTCAACGTTCTGGGGAATTTCACATTCTGGTGACCTTCTGTTGTTATCATTCTGGTAACCTTCTGCTAACCTTCTGTTGTTAACATTATGTTTACTTTCTGTTGTTAACATTCTGTTAACCTTCTGTTGTTCTATCATCCAGACTTAGTAACCCAAGCTTTCCACACAGCATCTTAAATCTTTCTTCTGGCAGAGCTTTAGTCAAAATGTCAGCACGTTGGATATCTGTATGAATCTTCTCGATCTAGATGTGCTTTCTCTCCACATGATCTCTAATAAAATGATGTCTCACATCAACGTGTTTGCACCTTGTATGAAGTACTGGATTCTGTGTTATAGCTATTGCACTTGAACTGTCACAGAATATTGGTATCTCTTTTACTTCGATCTCGTAATCCCTTAGTTGCTGTTTCAACCATAAGATTTGTACACACCAGCTTCCAGCAGCCATATATTCTGCTTCTGTTGTTGATGTGGCAACAGATGTCTGTTTCTTTGAAAACCAAGATATCAGTTTGTTTCCTAGAAACTGACATGTGCCAGAGGTAGACTTTCTGTCTAGTTTGCATCCTGCATAATCTGAGTCAGAATAGTCTGTTTGTTCAAAGTTGTCATCATGCGGATACCAGAGACCAATGTGAGATGTTCCTTTAAGATATCTAAGTATCTTTTTGACAGCTTCCATATGTGATTCTTTGGGATTGGCTTGATATCTGGCACACACTCCTACCGCAAACGTGATATCTGGTCGACTTGCAGTGAGGTATAATAGTGAGCCAATTATGCCTCTGTATTTTGTTATAGGTGCTGGTTTGCCTTCTGGATCTGGGTCTATCTTTCCATTCGTCTGCATTGGAATCTTGGCTGGCTTGCTGTCTTTAACTCCAAACTTGTTGATCAGATCGTTAATGTACTTTGCTTGATTTACAAAGGTACCATCTGGTAGCTGTTTTACCTGCAAGCCTAAGAAGAAATTCATCTCGCCCATCATGGACATTTGATATTTGTTCTTCATTAGTTCAGCAAATTTATCACATAAATGGGAAGATTGAGATCCAAAAATTATGTCGTCTAGATATATCTGTACCAAAAGGATATGTTCTTTGACTTTAATGACAAACAGTGTTTTGTCAACAGAACCTCTCTTAAAACCTGATTCCAGCAGAAAGGTTGATAACGTCTCGTACGACGCTCTGGGTGCCTGTTTTAATCCATAGACAGCTTTAGCTAATCTATATACCTTCTGGTCAGGATTTCCTTCTTCAAAACCAGGTGGTTGTTCAACATATACTTCTTCTTCAAGTATACCATTTAGGAATGCACTTTTAACATCCATCTGGTACACTTTGAATCTCTTGTATGCTGCATATGCGAGAAATAATCTGATTGCTTCCAATCTGGCAATTGGTGCAAAAGTCTCGTCAAAGTCGATTCCTTCCTGTTGACTGTATCCCTTTGCAACAAGTCTAGCTTTGTTTCTGACTACTTCTCCATTTTCATCTCGTTTATTCTTGAATACCCATTTGACACCTATTACTCCCTGATGATTTGGTCTGTCTACCATATACCAGACTTGGTTTCTTTTAAACTCATTGAGTTCTTCTTGCATAGCAATGACCCAGTCTGCATCTTTGAGTGCTTCATAAATGTCAAAGGGTTCAACACGTGATAGATAGCAACTGAGAAGTGCACTCTCTCCATGCATTCTTCTGGTTCTTACTCTATCACTTGGGTTCCCAACAATCTGTCCAGGAGGATGATTGTCCTGTATCCATCTCCTCCTGCTGGTCATTTCTTCTTCTGATATCTCAGGTTCTGGTTCATTTGTTGGGTCCTCAAATTCTGTATGAGATGTTTGAAAGGATTGTCCACTTCTGGTTCTTCAATTTCTTGATTATTGTTCCAACCATTTGTATCTCTTGATTCTTCTGGTTGATCGTGATTTTGTTCATTGTTATCTCCTTCTTCTGGTTGATTACCTTCTGGTTGAATTCTTGATCTGTTAAGATCCAGAATGATGTGTTCTGTTCCCCCTTGCTGTGAGCTTATTGCTTCAGCATTAGATGGAACATTAATATCATTATCATCGGTTGTATTCCAGATTAGAATATCTTCAAGCAGAATTCCTTCTGTTCTCTTTTCCTTGTTCTGGCCTTGTATATTATCATCACTCAACTCTATGTCAATGACAAAAGACTCATCAAAGACAATATGAGGTGTTACCTCCACAATATGGGTCTTCTTGTTGTAAATCCTATAAGCTTTACTAACATCAGAATATCCTAAGAATATTCCAGGGTCAGTTTTACTATCAAAGGTTTTCAACTGTGATTTCCCATTATTATGGATGTAACATAAACAACCAAAAGTACGGAAGTAATGTATCCTGGGCTTTCTGTTGTTCCAGACTTCATATGGTGTCTTCCCATGTCTGATGGTAACTACAGCTCTATTCTGTGTGTAGCAGGCTGTAGAAATCGCTTCTGCCCAAAATTTCTTAGGTAATCTGGTTGCGTTAAGCATAGTGCGAGCTGCTTCTTTTAATGATCTGTTTCTTCTTTCAACTATACCATTCTGTTGAGGTGTTCTGGCTGCAAATGTCTGATGTGTGATTCCCATCTGGTTGCAGTAATCCTCAATTTTCTGGTTTAGGAATTTTGTACCACGATCTGTTCTGATGGTAGTAACAGAGACTTCCTTTTTCTTGGTAATTTTGTTGAGGAAGTTTGGCAGCTTTTCCAATGTTTCTTTCTTCTTATATAAGAAGATTACTCGTGTGAATCTTGAGTAATCATCAATGATGACCAGAGTGTATTTTCTACCATTTATACTTAATGGCTTAACTGGACCAAATAAGTCTAAATGTAGTAACTCTAAGATTCTGGTAGATGACTGGACAGATTTGCTAGAAAATGATGATCTGGTTTGTTTTCCAACTTGACATGCTTCACAGATGTGATTCTTGTCATATACTTGATCTGGTAGTCCTTCGACTAGTTTCTCTCGTGCAATCTTATTGATTGACTTGAAATTGAGATGACTTAGTCGTTTATGCCACAGCCAACTAGTTTCTGATACTGTCTTAGTGACCAGACATGTCTCAATCTGGTTGTCCCATTGCAGAATATATAACCTATCTTGCAATTTTCCGGTAAGGAGTATCTCATCTCCTTCCTTGCTTTTCACGAAACAATTGTTAGCATCAAAAACAATCTGATTACCGTTAGCACAGAACTGACTTACAGAAAATAGATTGTGGCTAAGACCCTCAACGTATGATACATTTGTGATGGTGGTCTTGCCAACTCTTATGTTTCCATATCCTCTAGTATATCCTTTTGAATTACATCCAAAGGTGACCTGAGGACCTGGTTTCTCTATATAGTCTGACAGTAGGTTCTTGTCACATGTCATGTGCTTCGAACAGCCACTATCTATGATCCAGATTGCACCTTTAGCTAACTTGTACCTTCTTGCAGTCTTCTGGTCCTGCAATTAATCACACTTAGCTACCCTTTCAATATTTGGGTGCTTGGTTATTAGTAAATGTTCCTTTTCGAATCCAGAACACTTTTAGGTTGGGGACAACAATATAGCAAGTGATAGTATTTCCATCATTATCAACTTTTGACACAGAATGAAATATAGATGGATGAAATCTTTCTGTTCCATCATTCTTCAGTCTTTTATTATTGGGTACTGTCCTGTTGACACTCTTGTTGGGTAATGTCTTGTTGACATGTTTGTTATGTATCCCTTCTGTTCTTGTGTAATCTGCTGGTTGTTCTCTTGTTTGATGGTACTGTCTGTTGCTAGTCTGTTTCACCATAATCTTCTGTGGTTGATCTTTCTTGTTTCTAAGGTTTATCACTTGATCTGGTATTTGTTTCCTTTCTGGTACGAATTTTATGGTGCTAGAGGACTTCTCTGAGTGGCCTGGATATCCTACTCCAGATGTACCCTTTTGCTGCATGTTAATTAGCAGTTTAGCACGTTCATCACTCTTGTAGATCATTTCTTTTCCTTTCTTGATCTTTTCCTCAGCTACGTTGTTTCTAGTGATAAGATCCTTCACTTTTGAATTTAGTGAGTGAATCTCACTGTCCTTTCCTTTGATCTGTTCTTCCAGATCATTGATGTTAGCAACAAATTTAGTGTTTGCTTTACTCAATATCTCTTCAGATTTCTTTAATCTGTCGTTTTCTTCAACAACTTCTCTAAATAGTCTTTTGATACTCGAGTAGCTCTTGAACATCTCATTAACTTCATCCCATGAATATTCATCTTGATCTTCTACTTCCTGTTCCAGGTAAATATCATTTGAAGAATTAGAGTTGCAAGAGTTTACCTCTACATCATCCAGACCGTTGTCTAGTCCTACATAGCATTCATCACAATCTTCTTCTTCATTGGCAAAGAATGCTTCATCATCTTCTGATGAACTATCTGACAGGTGACTTGAGCTAGAGTCTTCTTCTTCTGCTATCATGGCTTTACGTTGAGATTTTAGTTTTCTGTCTCTCTTAGCTCGTAGTTCTTCTCTTTGACTTTTAGATAAATCTGGGCAGTCTGTTTTGAAATGGCCTGTTCTCCCACAACCATAACAAGTATAGTCAGTAGGATTAGTGATTTTACCATTACCTCTACTTTCTGTTTTGTCATCAGATCTTTCTGCTTCTTTGTTCTTCTGGTATCTACTCTTGTTGTCTTTGTAGAACCTTCGATACTTTCTTGATCTGATTTCCATTTTGTCCATTCTCTTTGCAATCATTGAGAATTCTTTGAGTAACTTATCATAACCTCCATCTTCTGTTGTGGCAGAGGCTGCTGATTCTTCTGTTTTGCACTTCGCTTTGAAGGCAGTCTCTTTCTCCTTCTTTGAGTTATTCTCACTCTTCTTACTAGAGGAATAATCTGGTCCGTGAATTCTTCTGATGTCACATTCATGGACAGCTAGGTGATCAAATAGTGCTTCTACAGATAAGTCATTAAAATCAGCACGTAGAGGTTGCATAGCTGAATATATTTCCCAGCTTGGTGGTAGAGCTCTAAGAATCTTGAGATTCTTTTCTCTCTGTGTGTACTTGTTCTTTTTGAAGGCAAAAACTTCAAGTAGTACTTCAATGAACCTGTTCTTCATCTGCTCGATGGTTTCTCCAGGTTTCATCTTGAATTCATCAAACTTGTTACATGCTAGGGACAGCTTGTTCTCAATCATTGCTTCAGAGCCTAGACTGAGATCTCTCAAGGCTTCCCACATTTCTTTGGCTGTATCGAGATCTTGAATCTTAGCCAGATGGACTCCTTTTACAGTACTGGAAATAACTCCTTTGGCAAAATCATCAAGATTTGCTTCTCTTCTTTCTTCAGGTGTGTATTTTCTGGGATCTTTGAGTATATCTTCTTTAACAACTCTTGTTTCAGTGATGCGAGTTGTTTCTTCAGTAATGGCCAATGGTCCTTCTTCAATTACCTTCCACATCAGGCAGTGATGAGCCTTGAAACACATCTTGATTCTGAAACTCCACTCTCTGTAGCCTTGGATGGAGAATTCTTCGCATGCCTTGATAACAGATGACTCTATAGCAGATAATATGCTAGTGAATGAAAAAGATTTTCTAAGATCTATTCAAGTTGACCACGCAGGTATTAACCTTGTGAAACACAACAATGGTCATATGAACCACCGCTCTGATACCACTTGTTGGTCCCGAAAGAGCAAGGTTTGGTGTATGGGGGGGGGGGAATACACCAAATACAAACTTTTCAGTTTACTTGACTAATTAATAAGAGAGACTTAAGCTTTCTGGATTACAGATTTCTCAATGTGACAGACCAGATTGACTATCTAATCAATCTTGTTCTGTCCAAGCAGAATCTCTCAAGTGAGTAAAACAAAGCTGAAAGTAAGAGTGATCTTATTTTCTAACAGTGTATTGGGTGCGGAATAATGGTGGACTTAGTGGGTGCTGTTTGATTAGAAAACCTTTCAAATCTTAGTCGAGTATTTAGAGAATTGATTAAGAATGCAATTTGTATGAGAGTGACAGATAGTGAATAAAACAACTAGAATAAAAATGCAGAAAGTAAATAACACAGTTATTTTACGTGGTTCGGGAAACCCCCTACGTCCACGGTCTAATCCAAACTGGATCAGATATCCACTACTAGGATACTCTCTTATTTATACTCGCTGAGAACGAGCCACAAGTTTCAATTACAAAGCAGATTGAAACTTATGCACGAATAAGGGTCGTGTCCCTTTACAACTTACAGAAAACTACTGTAAAATAGGATTTCTTCACGATAATCCACTAGAAAACTACTAGTTAGCAAAGATCTCATTCCTCTCTCGATAAGACAGACTTGAATCGAGGTGTGATTGCGATCACGAACGGTTTGAAGCTTTTGTCTGATGTGAGATTGAATTGCTTGAGAGTATTTTAGTAAAATATTGCTAGCATCCTTCAGACTTTAAATCTTCAAACATATATAGGCTTTGAATCTTGAAATTCTAGCCGTTTGTTGATTGGCGTGATTTGATTTGTGGATTGCCAATCAATCATATCTCTTCTTTCCTTGTAGGGTCGTTGACTGAATCTTCTATGAATGGAAAGCAGATCAACTGTGATTACTTTCCTTCTTCGTGTTCAATCAGTGATTCTCTTTCCAATTCTCGATGGATGAACTTTCATATTGACGTGATAAGAGATATGATGAGAAGGGCATTGTCATCTGGTGGTTTTGATGGCTCTATTGATCTGTTACCATCATTGACAGGTTTGGTTCAACTCTTTCTGTCTTGGTTGGAATCTTCTGGTTATGCCCTTTCTGGTTTTAGTGCCTTTCTGGTTGAACACTGTTTGAGTACTTTCTGGTTGAACAACTTTCTGTTAAAGTTGATTTGCTCCAACTTTCTGTTCGAGGCTTGCTGGTTCAACTTTCTGTCTAAGACTTGCTGGTTCAGCTTTTTGTCTAGGACTTGCTGGTTTCAACTTTCTGTTAAAGTTGTTTTGCTCCAACTTTCTGTTCGAGACTTGCTGATTCAACTTTCTGTCTAAGACTTGCTGGTTCAGCTTTCTGTCTAGGACTTGCTGGTTTCAACTTTCTGTTAAAGTTGTTTTGCTCCAACTTTCTGTTCGAGACTTGCTGATTCAACTTTCTGTCTAAGACTTGCTGGTTCAGCTTTCTGTCTAAGACTTGCTGGTTCAGCTTTCTGTCTAAGACTTGCTTCAGCTTTCATCTGTTTACAAGGAGACCAAATAGAAATAATACAGAACATGAATAATATCAAGTGTGTTTTCGAGATAACATCATCAAAACTTAAATTATCTATGGGGTTCCCAACACATATAATTGACTTGCCAAATCTATGCTTCATATATCTTTCTTTTCTAAAATAATGCAATTGAATATGCATAAAATAAGTCTGCAGACAATTATCTGAAATCTGAAATCTGAAATACCATATCTACTTTCTTGTGTTGAGAGGTAGGCCTCCCTCTCAAACACACTATGACCGGCCAACACGCTAGAAGGCTCATGTTCAAATGTGCACATAACCCTTACCGGCAGCTCGTCCGGCATAGGGCCGATATCGTAATTCTGGCGTAGATAGGTAACATGCAACATGCTTAAAAATAGGCAAGTCAACTTCTTTAACATAAAAACATAAAGCATAAACAAATCTTTAGCACGTGCATAGCTTTTGGTTAGAAAGCCCACCTGGATAGAGATCTACTTATCCTGAGGCTTCGTCTTTTTCTTTCTTTGCTTTCGCTTCTTTCTCAACTGGACCTTACATTAAGTAAAACATTTAAAGATAAGACATCTTTCTCTTCTTTATGAAATCATAATTTCATAATCTCATTCTTCTTCTCATATTTTACTAAATTATAATTTTGTATGATTATAATTTATTCGGCTATTGCATCCTTCTATTCTAACATCTCATTTATCACTTATCTTATCTATATCATTACTTCACTTCTTGACTACTAAACTAATAATTTCCAACTTCTACATACTTAGCTAATTCAATCCCATAATCTCACATTAGCTCTCATATTCATTCTTTATCTTAACTACTTCATCAAATCTAGCAATTATAGTCTCTATATATGAGATTCAATTATGCCCTTCTTCTTGAGAATTTAACATCTTAATGTAAGATTAAGTTTATCTTAGTTTCTTGATTCAACTATGCTTAATGTAGCTCAATAAACTCTAATGAATCATCACTTAGACCAAATAGTCTTAACATATACTTAAATTCATAAACTCCATAATCAACTAAATTTTGAAAATTCATTTCCAATGCTTGGAAAATTCTAAATAAATTAATCTAAGCATTAATCATACCCATAAGCTCAAATATGATCTCAATTTAAACAAATAAAATCAAAATCTTATATAATAAAATCCCCTAATTTTCGGTCACTACACCTCATTTAAGAAGTTTGGTTTTTGCTCTAATTTCTTACTCTAATCATGCTTAGTGGTGTCTAATGATACTTATCCATACTTAAATCAAGCAAATTTATACATATTCTACAAAATCAAATTAGGGTTTATGTAAAAGGTTTAGGGGAAATCTAAATTTCATCATCTCTTGTAATTCTTTCCAAATCTTAGTTAAATCATGATATTCTACCCCTTTCTTATCACATATGGGAGAATTAACACCATATCTCATAAATTATGGAACACAACTTATCATAGATGAACATATAAATTCTCTTCAATTTCTACAAAATAAAGAGGTAAAGATGAGGGATAAGTACCTCAAATATAACTTCTTCTTAAAATTTGGACTCAAACCTAGCTTAGAAGTGTGATTATGGGAGGAGAAATCTTTGTCTATGGAGAAGAGGAGTGATTCGAAAATGAGGGAGGAGAAAGAAAGGTAGATGATGATGAAATATAACAAAATAAGTGTTCTTATCCTCTAAGTAAGATATTTTCTTAATTAATTAATTAAATAATCCTCTACATAACTCTAGGGGCTTCTAGAACGTCCCGACTTCTCGTTTTTCGTGCTTCAAGATTTTAATGCTGGATGATTCATCTCGACATCTAGAATTTATTGGTTCAGACCGTTCGTGATTTGGAGTTCATTTGAACAACTTATTCAAGTTTTAAAATACCGAATAAATCTAATTAAATAAATTCTTTCTAAAACGGTATTTTTCTAGTGAAATCTTCATAATAATCTCTTCTATATATATAATAAAATCAGGCATAATTTGTAGGTATTACTACAGCTGTTGAATTCTCAAACTGAGTTTTAACCGAAAACTTATTTAATTATTGCCGAAATTGCAATAATAAATTTTATTCTTTATTTTATCTGTTTTCTAGCTTAATGAAATTTCTAATTCCATTTTTCTATTTTATCTAATAGATAAAAATTTTCTCTTCTGAGGGGTATGCTTCGTCTGAATTTATTCTATCTTAACCCTCTCTCTTTATCGCTAATATGGGATTAATAAATCCCATTTTCTTTCTTAACAGAATAATCATAATTCTTTCTTCTAAATCGTATAATAGATTTCTCAAACTCTTCTTAATCTCATAAATATATTCTCTTAAGGATGCAAAGCCTTATTAACTCCATAATTAGCAGTAAAGTACTAATTAAAATTTTGAGGGTATCACAGGTTTAACTGGTCCAAACAGATCGAGATGCAAAAGCTCCAGTATTCTGGACGTTGAATGAGCTGTTTTGCTTGTAAAGGATGATCTGGTTTGCTTTCCAGCTTGACAAGCATCACATATATGATCTTTATCATATACTTGATCTGGTAGTCCTTCCACTAACTTTTCTTTGGCAATCTTGTTGATTGACTTGAAATTTAGGTGGCTTAATCTCTTGTGCCATAACCAGTTTGTTTCTGATACAGTCTTAGTGACTAAGCAAGTCTCGATCTGGTTTGTCCACTGGACAATATATAGTCTATCCTGCAATCTTCCGGTAAGGAGTATCTCATCTCCTTCCTTGTTCTTCACAAAACAGTTATTAGTATCAAAAACGATCTGGTTACCGTTAGCACAGAATTGACTTACAGAAAACAGATTGTGACTAAGACCCTCAACATATGATACATTTGTGATGGTGGTCTTGCCAACTTTTATGTTTCCATATCCTGTGGTATATCCTTTTGAATTACATCCAAAAGTGACCTGAGGTCCTGGTTTCTCTATGTAATCTGATAGTAGGTTCTTGTCACATGTCATGTGCTTTGAACAGCCACTATCTATGATCTAGATCGCTCCTTTTGCTATCTTGTATCTTCTTGCAGTCTTCTGCTTGGTTATTAGCAAATGTTCCCTTTCGAATCAAGAACATTTTTGGGTTAGGAATAGAAATATAACAGGTAATGATGTTCCCATCATTATCAACTTTAGACAGAGAATGGAATACAGATGGATGATATCTCTCTATTCCATCTTTCTTCAATTCCTTCTTAATGGGTAATGTCCTGTTGACATTTTTATTGGGTAATGTCTTGTTGACATTCTTTTTATGAACATGACATGTTTCTGTGTAATGACCTGGTTGACCTTTTGTTTGATGGTATTGTCTATACCCAGTCTGTTTCACCATCATCTTCTGGGGATGATCTTTCTTGTTCCTTAGATTTATTACTTGATCTGGTATTTGCTTCCTTTCTGGTACAAAGCTTATGTTTCCCGAAGATATTTCTGAATGACCTGGATAGCCTAATCCAGATGTGCCTTTTTGCTGCAGATTGATGAGTAGCTTGGCACGTTCATCACTTTTGTAGATCATTTCTTTGCCTTTCTTTATCTTTTCTTCAGCTACGTTGTTTCTGTTGATAAGATCTTTGACCTTGGAGTTTAGTGAGTGAATTTCACTATTTTTTCCTTTGATCTGTTCTTCCAGATCAGCTATTTGGGCAACAAACTGGGTGTTAGTTGTGCTCAGTAGCTGTTCTGATTTCTTCTGTCTATCATTTTCTTCTACGACTTCTCTAAAAAGTCTTTTGATGCTCGAATAACTCTTGAACATCTCATTTACTTCTTCTCATGAGTAATCAGATTGATCTTCTACCTCCTGTTCCAGATCAATATCATTTGAGAAATTTGAATTGCAAGAATTTACCTCGACTTCATCCAAACCGTTGTCTAGTCCCACATAGCATTCATCCCAGCCTTCTTTGTCATTAGCAAAGAATGCTTCATCATTCTCTGATGAGCTGTCTGAAAAATGACTCAAGCTGCATGAATCTTGTTCAGCTAGCATGGCTTTGCGCTCATATTTGAGTTTTCGATCTCTTTTTGCTCTCAGTTCTTCTCTTTGGCTTGTGGATAGATCGGGAAAGTCTGTTTTGAAGTGACCTGTTCCGCCACAGCCAAAGCAGGTGTAATCTGTTGAGTTAGAAGTTTTTGAGGTTTTATCTGTCTGCTGTATTGATTCATCTTTGTTATCAGGTCGATCATTGTTACGTTTCTTGTAGAAGTTCTTCTTGTTATCTTTGTAAAAATGTCTATATTTTTTCGATCTGACCTCCATCTTGTCCATGCGTTTGGCAATCATTGCAAACTCTTTTAAGAGTTTGTCACAACCTTTCTCTTCATCTGGTATAGAAGGTTCAGAAGGTTCATCTGGTTTACTCTTCGCTTTGAAGGCAACTTCTTTTTCTTTCTTTGAACTGCTGTCTGCCTTTTTGGACAGATGATCTGGTCCACGAATTCTTTGAATGTCACATTCACGACCTTCAAGGTGATCAAATAATGCTTCTGTAGACAGTTCATTGAAATCTGCACGAAGAGGTTGCATTGCAGCATAGATCTCCCAGCTAGGTGGAAGTGCTCTGAGTACTTTCATATTCTTCTCCCTTTGAGTATATTTGTTCTTATTGAACGTAGATATCTCAAGGAGAATTCCAGTGAATCTCATCTTCATTTGCTCTATGGTCTCGCCTGGTTTCATCTTGAATTCATCATATTTATTACAGGCAAGAGATAGCTTGTTCTCGATCATGACTTCAGATCCTAGACACAAGTCTCATAGGGCTTCCCACATCTCTTTGGTAGTATCCAGATCTTGGATTTTGGCCAGATGTACCCCTTTTACTGTGCTAGATATGATCCCTTTAGCAAAGTCATCCAGATTGGCTTCGCGACGCTCCTCTGCAGTATATTTTCTTGGATCTTTGGGAGCTATCTGTGTTGTTACACCAGTTGAGGTAGTTACTTTCACTTCTTCAGTGATCTGTAGTGGGCCTTCTTCAATAACTTTCCACATCAGATAGTGATGGGCTTTGAGTGCCATCTTGATTCTAAAGCTCCATTCTCTATATCCTTGGATGGAGAATTCTTCACAAGCTCTAACAACAGATGATTCCATAGCAAATAGAATGCACGTAAATGAAAGATAGGTTTTCTAAGATCTATTCAAGTTGACCACGCAGGTTTTATCCCTGTGAAACAGAAACAATGGTCATTTGAACCACTGCTCTGATACCACTTGTTGGTCCTGAAAGAGCAAGGTTTGGTGTATGGGGGGGGGGGGAATACACCAAATACAAACTTTTCAGTTTACTTGTTAAATTATTAGAGAGTTCAAGCTATTCTTAAATAAGAAATTGCTCGGCAGATGACTAACCAGATTGATCAGCAGATCGATATCAGATTAGTCCAAGCAGATTGCTCTCTAGTGAAAACACTTAGACAATAATAAGAGTGATCTTATTACTTTCTAAGTATTGTGTGTGCGGAAAAATGATGGATTTAATGAGTGCTCTTATAAAAAAAACCTTAAAAGTTAATCAGATCGTTAAGCAGATTGATTGAGATGCAGATTATATGATAGTGCAGATGGTTAGTATAATAAACTTCTGAAAGTAAATATGTAAAAATATAAAGAACACAGTTGTTTAACGTGGTTCGGGAAATCCCTACGTCCACGATCTGGTCAAAACTAGACCAAATTATCCACTATTAGGATACTCTGCTTCTTTATACTCGTGGAGAACGAGTCACAAGTATCAATCAAAGCTACAAGGATACTTATGCACGATATAAGGGTCGTGTCCCTTTACAACATATTACCTCTACGTTACCACTAGAAAACTACTAGCTAGCATGGTGATCTCCTTTCTCTCGATTAGACAGACTATAATCGAGGTTGTGTTGGTGTGATGTAGAATCACAGATTATTTGAAGCTCTTAGTCTAGATCACAGATTGATTGTTTGAGAGTATGTTGTCAATGTTGCTCGCGCATGTAATATTCTCCAGATCTTGAACTTCAAATAAATAGGCATTGAATTGAAAATTCTAGCCGTTGTTGATTGGCGTGAGATTGATTGTAGATTGCCAATCAATGATATCCATCATATTTGTTCTTGCCATGTAGAAAACATTGACTCAATCTTCAAGATATGGAAAGCAGATTGTTAACGGCTTCTTTCCTTCTTTGTATCAATCTGAGATTCTCTTCCCAATCCCCGTTGGATGGGCTTCAAAAAATGACGTGGCAAGAGGATATGATGTGTAGGATGATGTCATCTGGTGGTTTGATGACTCTATCGATCTGGTGCATCGCTGTGATCATCGATCTGGTCGGTGATCTGGTCGCTGTCTGTTACAGCGGATCGATTTCTTCTTGGCGTGAAACCTTGGCCTTCATCCTATACTATTTATAGAAATGACTTCTATAGGAATAATTCCTTTACATGCTAGGTCATCTCCTAATCTGTTCTCTATCAGAATTCACTTTATATGTAGTGATCTGTTAACGGATAGAACCGTTTAGCTCTAAAAAGCCTAAGTGTGTTTCGAGAGATCATCATCAAAACTAAAATTCTTTAGGGTTCCCAACAATCTGTAATGACTGTTTCATTGTTTTCAGATGGTGATCTATTTTCATCCAGTTCATGTTGGATTATTCCCCCTTGCTGTATGATTTCATCAGCAATAGGTGGAGTAATGATCTCCTCATCATCACTTTTTAAGTTCCAGATTAGAATATCTTCTAGTAACATCTCATTCATTTTTTTGTAGTCATCTGGTTTTCTGTCTGTTTGTCATCTGGTGACCTGTACTCAACAATAAACTCATCAAAAACAACGTGAGGTGTTACCTCCACAATATGAGAGTTCTTATTATAGACTCGATAGGCTTTACTGATATTAGAATATCCTAGAAATATTCCGGGATCAGTTTTACTATCAAAAGTCTTCAATTGAGATTTCCCATTATTATGTATGTGACACAAACAACCAAAAGTGTGAAAGTAAGAGATCTTAGGCCTTCTATTGTTCCAGATCTCATATGGTGTCTTTCCATGTCTCAGTGTAATTGATGATCTGTTCTGAGTGTAGTAGGCTGTATAAATAGCTTCTGCCCAGAATTTCTTGGGTAGATTGGTAGCATTTAGCATAGTACGGGCTGCTTCTTTTAGTGATCTGTTTCGCCTTTCAACAACTCCATTCTGTTGAGGTGTTCTAGCAGCTGAAGTTTGATGAGTGATTCCCATCTTATTGCAGTATGCTTCAATCTTTAGATTTAGAAATTCTGTTCCTCGATCTGTTCTGATGGTAGTTATACTCACTTCCTTTTGTTTGGTGATCTTGTGTAGAAATTCGGGTAGTTTGGCTAGTGTCTCTTTCTTCTTTACTAGAAAGATGACCCAGGTGAATCTTGAGTAGTCATCTATGATTACTAGGGTGTATTTTCTTCCATTTACGCTTAGCGGTTTTACTGATCCAAACAGATGCAGATGCAAAAGCTCCTGTATTCTTGATGTTGAGTGACCTATTTTTCTTCTAAAGGATGATCTGGTCTGCTTTCCAGCTTGACAAACATTACATATATGATCTTTATCATAGACTTGATCTGGTAGGCCTTCCACCAGTTTCTCTTTTGCAAGCTTGTTGATTGATTTGAAGTTTAGATGACTCAATCTCTTGTGCCATAACCAGCTTGTTTCTGATACAGTTTTAGTAACTAGGCAGGTCTCGATCAGATTTGTCCACTAGACAATATATAACATGTCCTGCAATTTTCCAGTAAGGAGTATCTCATCTCCTTCCTTGTTCTTCACAAAGCAGTTGTTAGTATCAAAGACGATCTGATTACCATTTGCACAGAATTGACTAACCGAAAATAGATTGTGGCTAAGACCCTCAACATATGATACATTTGAGATAGTAGGCTTGCCAACCTTTACATTTCCATATCCTGTGGTGTATCCTTTTTAGTTACATCCAAAGGTGACCTGTGGTCCTGGTTGTTCAATGTAATCTGATAGTAAGTTCTTGTTGCATGTCATGTGCTTCAAACATCCACTATCAATTATCTAGATTGTTCCTCTTGCTATCCTGTTTCTTCTTGCAGTCTTCTGATCCTCGACTTCATCCAGGCCGTTGTCTAGTCTCATATAGCATTCATCCTAGCTTTCTTCTTCATTAGCATAGAATGCATCATCATTCTCTGATATGCTATCTGAGAAATGGCTTGAGCTGCTTGATTCTTCTTCAGCTAGCATGGCCTTGCGTTCATATTTGAGTTTTCGATCTCTTTTTGCTCTTAACTCTTCTCTTTGGCTTTTGGACAGATCAGGACAATCGGTTTTGAAGTGACCTGTTCTACCACAACCAAAGATGGTATAATCTGTTGAGTTAGATATTTTTGAGGATTTACCTATCTGTTGTTTTGACTCATCCTTGTTATCAGATCGATCATTGTCGTGTTTCTTGTAAAACTTGTTTTTGTTATCTTTGTAGAAACGTCTGAATTTCTTCGATCTTATCTCCATCTTGTCCATACGTTTAGCAATCATTGCAAACTCTTTTAGCAGTTTGTCATAGTCCTTCTCTTCATCTGGTGCAGTAGATTCAGAAGGTTCATCAGTTTTACTCTTCGCTTTGAAGGCTACTTCTTTGTCCTTCTTTGAACTACTTTCTGCCTTTTTGGACAAATGATCTGGTCCACGAATTCTTTGGATATCACATTCATGTCCTTCAAGATGATCAAATAGAGCTTCTGTAGAGAGTTCATTGAAGTCAGCACGAAGTGGTTGCATTGCAGCGTATATCTCACAGCTAGGTGGAAGTGCTCTGAGTACTTTCATGTTTTTCTCTCTTTGAGTATATTTGTTCTTATTGAACGCTGATATCTCAAGTAAGATTCCAGTGAATCTCATTTTCATTTGCTCAATGGTCTCGCTTGGTTTCATTTTGAATTCATCGTATTTATTGCAGGCAAGTGACAGCTTGTTTTCAATCATGACTTCAGATCCCAGACACAAGTCTGTTAAGGCTTCCCACATCTCTTTGGCAGTATCCAGATCTTGGATTTTGGCCAGATGTACGCCTTTGACTGTGCTAGATATGATTCCTTTAGCAAAGTCATCCAGATTGGCTTTGCGACGTTCCTCCGAAGTATATTTTCTTGGATCTTTAGAAACTATCTGTGTAGTTACTCCAGTTGAAGTAGTTACGGTCTTTTCTTCAGTGATCTCTAGTGGACCTTCTTCAATTACTTTCCACATCAGATAGTGATGGGCTTTGAGTGCTGTTTTGATTCTGAAACTCCATTCTCTATATCCTTGGATGGAGAATTCTTCACAAGCCCTAACAACAGAAGATTCCATAGCAGATAGAATGCACGTGAATGAAAGTAGGTTTTCCTAGATCTATTCAAGTTGACCACGCAGATATTAACCCTGTGAAAAAGAAACAATGGACTTATGAACCACTGCTCTGATACCACTTGTTGGTCCCGAAAGAGCAAGGTTTGGTGTAATGGGGGGAATACACCAAATACAAACTTTTCAGTTTACTTGGTTAATTAATAGAGAGTTCAAGCTAATCTCTAAACAAGAAGTTGCCTGACAGATGAATGACCAGATCGATAGATAGATCGATACCAGGTCAATCCAAACAGATTGCTCTCTAGTGTAAATATTTAGACAGTTATAAGAGTGATCTTATTACTCTCTAAGTATTGAGTGTGTGTGCGGAAATATGGTGGACTTAGTTGGTGCTCTTATATAGAAAACCTTAATGATTAACCAGATTGTTAAAGCAGGTTGATTGAGATGCAGTCTATGTGGAAGTGTAAGGAGTTAGAATAAATAAGCAACTGAAAATAAATATGCAGAAAGGTAAATAACACAGTTGTTTAACGTGGTTCGGGAAATCCCTACGTCCACGATCTGATCAAAACTAGACCAGATTATCCACTACTTGGATACTCTTCTTCTTTATACGTGTGGAGAACGAGTCACAAGTCTCAAACTCAATTTGGTTGAGACTTATGCACGAATGAGGGTTGTGTCCCTTTACAACAGATTACCTCTACGTTACCACTAGAAAACTACTAGCTAGCAGGGTGATCTCCTTTCTCTCGATAAGACAGACTTGAATCGAGGTTGGGTTGATGTGATTTAGAATCACGAACAGTTTGATGTCTTGAGTCTGATGTTTGAGATTTATTGCTTGAGAGTGTTTGATCGATGTAGCATCTATCTTCTCCAGACTTTGAACTCCAAATATATAGGCTTTTGAATTTGAATTTCTAGCCGTTTGTTGATTGGCGTGAGATGATTGGGGATTGCCAATCAATGATGTCCATCATATCTGTTCTTGCCTTGTAGAAACGTTGACTCAATCCTCTAAGTATGGAAAGCAGATCGTTAACGGTTGCTTTCCTTCCTCGTGTCTTTCATGGATTCTCTTTCCAAACCTTAGTGGATGGACTTCAATCTTAACGTGGCAAAAGGATAAGATGTGTAAGATGATGTCATCTGGTGGTTTGATGACTCTATCGATCTGGTGCTTCGATGTGAACATCGATCTGGTCGGTGATCTGGTCGAAGAGTGTCATTGCAGATCGATTTCTTCTCTTTGAAAAATTTCTTGGTCTTCAACCTAAACTATAATAGAAATGACTTCTTATAGGAATATTTCCATTACATGCCAAGTCATCTCCTAATCTGTTCTCTATCAGAATTCACTTTAAGTGTAGTGATCTGTTAACATGTAGAACAGTTACACACAAATCAAAGCTGTAAAGACTAAGTGTGTTTCGAGAGATCATCATCAAAACCAAAATACTGTCGGGGTTCCCAACAGGATTTCATTGCTGGATGATAGAGATATGAGAAACCTGGAAAAGAGAATTGACTTTAGGGTTTAGAATATAATAATTTGGAATGGATAATCTAAACTCAAGTTCAAAGAACAACATAAATTTGTCATGCATAATCAAATGAGTAATGATTTTCTTTCATGTTTAATGCACTTCTTATGGGTGGAATTTTTAAAAATTTGAGTAATGATTTTTATCATGTTTCTTTGTAATTTTGAAGAAATACTAGTATACCACTAATCATTCTCATGGATTAAATAAGCATACAGCGACTATGAGAAGAGGGAAGTAAGGACCGCATGATCATTTGTTCTTTCATTAATAATTTTAGAGCTTTACTTAGTTCATGATCTGTTAAAGTGCTAGAATGAAGGGGTATAGAATCAAATACGGGAACTCAAAGGAAAGATATTATACTGAATGTAAATAAATAACTAAAAGCAAAAGCAAATTTCCCCCTGGAAGAGAAACACTCCTAAAATTTGACAAGAACAAGAACCCATCAGATAAAAGAAGATAAATAACAAGAATATCATTCATTTGTACAGATACCATAAACCAAAGTTCACAAAACAACATAAATTTGACATGCAGTAATCAAATGAAACCTTTACAAAATTAATAAATCAGCAAACAACCCAAAAATTTTGATCAACAACAGATCTAGAAAATAATACAAATAGGGAGAGAAAGTCGAACAGGATACAAAAAAAAATTAGCATTCAATAATCAAATGAAAATTTAAAGAATTAATACAGATCTGAAAGTAATACCAACAAATCATATAAAGAGATTAAAATGGCGAATCATAATCATTTAGCAACAACAGATCTGGAGATAATACCTGATCTGGTCGGGAAGAAAGAGGAAGAGAGGGCCTGACTGGATACTTATGAAAAGAAGAGAGAGTGAATTCGTGAAAGAGAATATTTAGGGTTCTGGCGCCGCTTCGTATAGGGAGTGAAGGAGGAAGATAGATGAGAGGATATTTAGGGTTCTGGTGCCGCTTCGTATAGGGAGGGAGGTCGAGAGATCGATCTAGAAGAGTGGAGATAATGGAGGTAGGGTTTTGTTCTTAGAGAAAAAAAGGGCTGGAGTATTCTGGAAGAGTGAAGGAATGAGAGAGAATGAGCTTTTTTTTTGGGTTAGGGGTTTGGGTAGTATATTGGACTTATTTGGAGTTTAATTAGAGAGTAATTAATTTAGATCAATTAGTCTTAATAACTTAATTAAAATTCCTTATTATTTCCCAAAATATAAACCAGACATAAATAATGGGACATCTCAAAATGGAATACAGGACATGTTTATTGGGAATGAGGGAGTAGTTGTCTTCTCCGATCACTCAAACATTCGGAACTGTAATTCACTCATAGCCTTACGCTCCCAAAATTCTCCTCGCATTCCATTGTTGTTCTCTACTTTCTGAGATTTCTTGCGAGTTGATAATTCTTTAATCCTCTTTTCAACTCTCCAACGTATGTTTACTAATGCATTCTTTTCATATCTTGCTATTTAAATGTACTTGAGTATTGGAAACCTAAAATGATTTTTCTGTTACAGATTATCAACACCATGGGACATAAAGCAATCCTTGGACCAGCAATGAAGATGTCTCAACTACGTGCTCGCATCTATGCCGAGCCCACTGTAGTCTACACGCAGACCGATATCGATCAAGCATGAACCATGTTTGAACTCATCAAAGAAATTGGTATAGAGACTCTTACCACTCTTCGCCCGAAGAATCTCTATCCTGACAGGTGATTCAGTTTTACATAAATTTTGGGTATGACAGCACCACTCTGAAGTCATTTGTTGAGATATATGTCTGAGAGGCAGTTTCTGGAGCTGCTAAGACTGAGCAACTGAACTTCAATGTCACTGAGTTGGCAGTAATGGAGGACTTACTGATGGGAGAAGCCAACAAGCTGAAAGAAGTGCACTAGCTTGACATACTGGCCCCACACACCAACACTTTCTTTCCCAGCCTACTTTGTCCTCACTAACATGCTGACCCAGGACACTTCCCAGTAGGTCACCCATCATAGTATTGCTCCAAGCCAAGCACGCCTAACCTTGGAGTTTCTACTAAGGGGTCACCTGAAAAGATGATACAACATGTTGGTATGAGTAGTACTAATCAATTCCTTTAACCTCTCGTCAACAATGGTAGTGCAGGCCCTTTTCGACTGAGACAGGCCGCACTCCCATAAGTTCTCTCCGGTACGATACATGGAGGACCCACCCTCTGGGAGGTTCTGGAGTCCACTTCCCAACACTGTCCTCCGATGGCGCGTTGATCCATGCCCATCGTTCGATTTTTTCAAGCAACATTTGTTGAGATCAAGAAGTATGCTGATATTGAGAGCACTAGACTCACTAACACTTCTGCCTCCATGATCAATGCCATGCAAGCCTCTTACACTAAGAAGTTTGAGTCCCATGTTGTTGACCTTCAAAAATTGATTGATGCATTGGCTACTAAGAATAAGTTTCTTCAGGCTTTCTTGACTGAAGCCACCTCCACTCTGACGGCTCAATCTTCTACTGTTGATGTTGATGCAAAGATAAAGTAGGCTATCAAGGCTCAATATACTGATCTACAAGAGTTTGTCAAAAAGGAAATGCGCTCAACTTTTCCTAATCATCTGGGGCATTACAAGGTTCCTTCAGGTCAGAAAGTCAAGGACTTAGTTATTTCTTGCAACAGCAACCGCTCAAAGACTACCTCTCTACGCACTGAGTTCGATACATTCGTTAAAGATGTTGCTACACTCCGCTCTGAGGTTGATAAACTCTCCACTGACTCTGTCTCTCGTGGAAAATCCCTCTCCCGCATGAGGAAAAACATTGAAACTACTCAGCAGACGGCTGATTCTGCCCATGCTTATGCCGAGAAGGCTAAGTTAGTTGTTGATGCTTCTCATCTGAATCCTACATTATCTTCCACTCGAGCTGAGAATGTCTCTGGTCTGACTCTCGCCACGACTGACCATCAAACCAAGGTTGATTTGGCCATAGCCCACGCACTCGCATCTCGCATCTTGAAGATTTTTGCAACAATATCTCTCAAGTCAACAAACTGGATATCTCTTTTCCCCATGTCCTAGCACTTTATTGGTATGTTGATCAATACTTATATGACCAACTATGCTGCCAAAAAGGGGGAAGATATTCACATACCTCCCAGTTTTGAAAATTCATCTGATACACAAGGAAAAACAGATAATAAAGTGGGTACAAATGTTCATGCCATTGAGTCTATTGCTGTTGCTACTGATAAAACTATCATTCCTACCCCATTGTTCAAAGAAGTTCCTCATGAACTCTCTACTCTTGATGCTGCCACAAAGTCTCCGTCTCTTCCTTTAGTCCAAACTGAAGATACCTCTACTGAGAATCCATCCTCTGTGCCCAAGGGAAAGGATGCTTTGCCATCTAGAACTGAAGAAATATTGAATGAAGATAACCTTTATGCTGGAGAGATGAGTCCTGGTTCTGAAAATGATAATGTTGCTCCTTTAGTTCAGATTCATATTCCACCTGAAGCTAGGAAGAAGCTTCTGAAAGTTAAAGAAGCCTTTGATGCTAAGCAGGCTGAAAGAAGAAAGACAGATACTCATCGCGCTAAAAATCTCTATGTCATCGGATTACAAGGAAAGAGTAAGAGAAATACACAATGTGATCCTCACACTCGTGCTCACACTGATACATGTGTTTGCCCTACCTTAAGTGATGAATGGGAAGAAGTCAATAATGACTTTATCAAAGTTGTTGATCATTGGACTATATATGGCGCTTCAAGAGAAACTGATAAAGATCAGTTATTCTTAAATTTCCTAGATGACTACCCAGATTCAGATTTCATCAAGATGATTAAGGAAGATGCTGCAAAATCTGAAGTCACCATTTCTGCTCATACCATCAAGTCATGGTAAAGACCTGTTTTACCAGGTACTACCTTTTTGGATAAACGACCCATTGAGTCTGAAGCCATTGTTGCTGCTCAAGTCGTTGGTCATGCTTTGAACATGGATGGACATTATGGTCAATCAGGAGGACTACATATCTGATGTACAATGCCATAGCGCCTGAAGTCCAAAGAGAACTGATAGAGAAGAATCGTGCTGAAAAGAACCCATCTACTTTCTAATTTTTATTTCATTCTATTGTCTGAATCCCTTCTGTACTGAAACTCATCAAAGCATGAAATGCATACTTTGTCTATCTGTTGATCTCAACATGAAGACAATATTCTAGTTGTCTAGGCTCTGATTATTTTTTTGGTTTGCCATTAACTATTTAACTAACTCATCTTAACTTATAGATTAGGTGTTCTCCAATTTATGGGAAATTATTTATCTTAGATAGATGTTTTCAGGTTAGGTTTTGGCATCATCAAAAAGGGGAAAATTGTTGGAAAATATTTATAATGGTTTTGATTCAGATTCCAAAACCTCCCCTGAAAGATGGATTAAGCCCAAAACTGAAATCTGGTTTCTTAGTCTTGTTTTAGAACTCACCTGTTAGGGAGTTCTTACAGGTACATGCAGCCTGAAGGACACAAGACTGAAGATCAAGACCAGTACTGAAGTTCCCTAGAACTTCAGTTTACATGCCAAAACTGAGGGACCATGCCACTGAAGATATGGCCTGAAGTTTTGAAGTTGAAGTTATTGAAGCAAGAAAATGACGCCCACTGAAGCTCTGCACTGAAGTATTCACTGAAGTCAAGCTTGCCACTGAGTCATATGCTACAAATATAGGCATTACCACTTCTGGAAAAGATCTCAGTAGGTGAAGCAAGATTTTATTGCAGACACCAAAAATGGTAAAAAGGATGGCGACTCCAACGGGAAGAATTTGAAATATTACGGACAAAGCTCTCTCTCACAACGGATATATTCTTGAGAATGTCCTATAAATACTCCGCCGCTTCAAATGTTTCAAATACCGGTTACCAAGCTTTCATACGCTCAAACTCTCAAGCCTATATTAAGTTCATAGCTAGAAGTGATCAGACAGTATTGTTCATCTAACCTTCAAGGTTAATCATTGTAAGACATATCTCCACTTAGTTGGAAACCCTCAACTCACATCAAGACTCGTGGACGTAGGAGTTTTTCTCTCCGAACCATGCAAACCAAACACTGTGTCTTTACTATTTACTTTCAGTATTTATTCTCTAACAATCTATTACATCCATTGAATACTGATTAAGTGCAAACTAGAACTTTAACATTAAGTTTTCTGACAAACGAGTAAGCTTTTAAACCACCACTTCCGCAGGTATACTTAAGATATTAGTCCATCAGTCAAACACTAAGTGTAGACTAAAGGATTGTTATCTAAATTTAAACTCTCTACGATTTGAGCATCCACTGAAAACTTGCTTTTAATCTGAAAAGTTTTAA
>JAPKLX010000144.1:707629-738434 GCA_026898415.1 Leonotis leonurus | reverse complement strand
GATTTGAGCATCCACTGAAAACTTGCTTTTAATCTGAAAAGTTTTAACTAATGTATTCCCCCGCCCCCGGACCCCCCATACACTTAGTGCACTCGTTTACGGACCAACAAGATCAACACTAAAATATAATCAAACATATATATTCAAGAAGTTTTAAATAACAACAATTGAAATGTTTCAACTTTAAAAGTTTAAAGCAAAAAATTACAATCAAACTACTAAAATCAAAAAATCATCAATGTCTTTTCAATAACTTTCAAGTTCAAACATATAATAGAGATTGCTTAATTTGTCGAATCTTGTAATCATATCTTCGGTAAACCTTTAAAAATATTTAAATATATATGTGTGATAATATATCTTATTTAATAAACTAAAAATATATATAGTATTAATAAAATTTGGATTTTTGGGTATTTCAGTTTGATTTTATCTAAAACTAAACCAAACCAAATTAAAATTCGATTTGAAAAAAAAAAAATAAACCAAAAAACCAAAATAACTAAACCAAATTTAATATTTCGATTTGATTCAGTTTGATTTTTCGGATTTGATTAATTTTGATCACCCCTATAAACTTCGATTAAAAATAACCAAATCAAAATTCAAAATAATCAAACCAAGCTTAATATTTCAATTTGGTTTAATTTAAATTTTCAAATTCGATTAATTCTAATCATCCCTAAAAATATTTCAAAAGATAACTTGCTAAATTATATATATATATATATATATATATATATATATATAACTTTGAGTTAGGCTAGACTTATTTAGGTTATCCGATTAATAATTTACTCAATGCAACCCAACTCAACTTTAACTGGTTTAAATCTAAATTTTAAATAATTTAGCTTCACTCAACATATTAATATTAAATTTATTCAATTCAACTCAATTCAACTCAAACTCATTACTCTAAAAATAAAGATTGTGATATATATAGCTAGATTGATACTCTTACGGATGTTTTTTTTTAAAAAAAATTAAATTACATTAAACATTAAATTATATAGCCGCGTCACGGAACACTCCAACTCGAAATCTATTATTTTAGACATTAACTTTTTCTATCACTAGGCCAACACGCGTACCTTCATGTTTAAAGCAATGTTTTGGTCCAATAGTTGACGTTATCCCACCGCTCTTACTTGTCGAGATACGATACTACTAGAACTTTTTTTGGTAAATAAATTAGATTATGTATTCTTTGTATATTTAGCGATGCGATTTTTAGCTTCAAATATTTAAAATATAGAACATTATCATCAATAAAAAAAAGTTAATAAAACTAAAAGTATTCACATAAAAATATAAATGAAATATAAAAATAATACATAAAAATAAATTTGATAACTTTTATGAGAGAGGAAATTCTAATGAGGCTCCACCGTCGAATTTTCGTTCATTTGTACTATATTATTTTTACTTATAAATTAATATTTTTTGTAATTTTAATTTTTTTTCAAATATTCTTTAACTGTTAGATAATAGAGTAGACTATTATAGAAAGTTGCATTGTCAGCTGAATCTTGAAAGAAAAGATGTTGGGATAATAATATTATCTGTTGGAGATGATCTTAAAATGACTATTTAAGAAATAAGAAATACATAAACCAGAAATTCTTGTTTTGAAATGAAAGTAATAATGCTGACAAGTTGGGTCTGTATAAAAGGATCGGAGCAATATTTATGCTTAATTGTTGTAAAATGGGCTTAAATGTACTTGGTAACATCAATTTTCTAGTGTTATATTTTGGTCAATGGAAATCAATGGTAGTTTGTTTGTTTTAATAAAATTCTGGATTATGAAATATGAACATACAAAGTCAATTAATTAGTATATGCTCTCTATGTTCCATTATCTATTATCCCAAAAATCAATGATAAACTAGCAGTTTTGATCAAATGAAGCAAATAATAGTGAGACACAAGGAGTACAACACCCCGTCCTTCTCATTTCAATATACTCGTATTCCTCCCTTATTATACTCAATAGAAAAACTGCGACATGTAAAATAATCTTTAAAAATAGAGTTTTATTTCCTCCGTCTTATTTATTTAGATATATTTTTTTAATGGATTATCCCAATTATTTAGACAAATTTCTTTATTGACAAATTTTAAAACACAAACCATCTTTCTCAAAAGTTATTATAATTAAATATTCGTCGTGTGTCAAAAGTAAATGTGTCTAAAATAATGGGATGGAATGACTTATAACTCTCTTTTACTTATAACTCTCTTTTTCTTTAGTTTATGTTAATTTGTATTCTCTATTTTTTGTAATAAAAAATTCACTTTCTTAATATTCTAACATCCTCTTTAACATCAGTGCCCTTGCCAAATTGCTATATTAAAAATGGGATGAAATAAGTAGAAATATTTCAGATTAATTTCAATGTAAAGGGAAGCTCCGGGGGAGGAGAGAATCGTCGATTCGAAGAGATATACAATCAAAGTGTTAAAAAGCAATTGCGACGACATCGACTAGTGGATGTCGGATCACGAAATCCACCTCCACGTAAGCCGGTTACGAGGGTGGTGGGTGAGCGAGAGAGCGATGCCATATCCGCCACAGATGAACAGGCTATTAGAGTGGAAGGACTCTGAACAATGCATAGTTCTTTTGAATGATTTCTAATCTGAATGGTTCTTTTGTTTTTGAAAAGTTTGTTTTCTAAATATTCATTTGATTTGGATAATTACTTGAGAGGGAAATTTCATGGTGTTAGTGATAAGGATATGTAAATATTTGTTTTTATATTCTTTCCTATTTTAGTTTTGTTGAAACATCTGTATCCTAATATATTATGTTAGTGTATTTACGGTAATCCTCAATTGAGGCATTACACACTTATTACATGGTATCAGCTTAACCTCTGGAACCCTAGCCCCAATTCCTCGCCGCCGGTAATCTTCCATGGCCGCCTTTACTGATTCCCCTCTTTCTCTCTCTACAATGGTGCACATGATCACCATTAAGTTAACTTCCAAGAATTATCTACTTTGGCATGCTCAAATCATGCCTTTGCTGGAATGTCAAGATCTCGTTGATCTTGTTGATGGGTCTTCTAATCCACCCCCTGCCACGGTTTCTGATAACAATGGCCGATCCTCCACCAACGCTGAATACACAAAGTGGAAATCGCGAGATCAATTAATAAAAGCTTTCCTCGTCTCCACTCTCACAGAGGAAACGATGTCCCAGGTAGTGGGTTGTTCTACCTCTCATGATGTCTGGTTATCTCTTTCTCGTGCCTACAGTCACTCCTCCAAGGCTCGCGAATTGAGCCTTAAGGATGATCTCCTTTCCACAAAGCGTGGCACTCAATCCGTCGCTGAGTACGGACGTCACTTCAAAAATCTTTGCGATCAACTTTCTGCTATTGGACGCCCCATTGACGAAGTTGATAAATCTCATTGGTTCCTGCGAGGGCTTGGTCCCTCCTTCGCCAATTTCACGGCTGCGCAGATGGCTCAAGAGCCCCTTCCCTTCTTCGGTGATCTACTATCCCGTGCGTCCAGCCACGAGTTTTTTCAGAAGGGCCTCGAGGAACCTGCTCCTATCCAGGCCGCATTTGTTGCGACGAATCGAGGGCGTGGCAGATCTTCTTCTCGTGGTCGCGGTCCTCAATCCAATCGGGGACATGGACGAGGCCGCAATAATTATGTGCCTCGCTGTTTTTTTTTTTGCCGTAAAGAGGACCATGACGTATTCGATTGCCCCCGTCGCTTCGATCGACATTATGATCGCAACTCGCGCAACAACAACACTACAAATCTTGCAGAAGCCTTTTCTGCAAATTGTAATATTTCTAATGCAACTGCTTCCGATTGGTTTCTTGATACAGGTGCATCTGCCCACATGACACCTGATGCTGATAACTTGGATGCTTCGTCCTCCTACAGTGGTTCCGACAATGTTATCGTCGGTAATGGTGCTCCTCTCTCTATTACTCGTACTGGCATGCTGTAACGCCCCCATTCTTTAAACAAGGACATTACGAAAACTTTACTTTTCTTTAATCATTTAATATTATAAATCATATTATGAATCGTGTTTTAATGTAAGCAGCGGAGTGTAAGATAAAATTTTTCAAACGGACGGCATATCCCCTACAAATACTTATATGCCAACCTGAAATATCAACCAATAGCAACAACAACGATACCAAAATTGGGACACAACCCTTATCACACAAATATATATATATATATATATATACAAGCTCATCAAAATATCAACATCAGTTTAAAATTTCGCTTAAGTATGTTTCAACCAATCATAGTCATCATAGGGACAATACCATTCTAAAACATTTGAGCAAAACCAGGTGATGTCATATTATCATATGCATATAACATAATAACATAAGTTTATGTAATCTAACATATTGGAACTGGGAGAGTATGGAGCACATCCCCGTCTGACTCCATCATCGACTCTTAACCTGCAAACACAACATAACATTTAATAGGGTGTGAGTATGCGAGCACACTCAGTGGGGAATACGCTGCAAGCAGTTATAACCAATTGTGTAATGCAACATAACGTAATGAACCCCTTTTAGCATTTACCGTTTAAATGAGACTAGCCTAGGTCCCTTGTGGACCCGACCCCTTGTGGGCCTACCCCTTGTGGGTAAATCATTTTCATTTCGACCCCTTGTGGGCCCCATTTATAGCTCATACGAATGAAACAAAACACAACAATGATTATAACCATGTAACCACTACGCTTACAGATAAAGTAAACCCCACCTCGATAGATGCAATTCAATTGGAAATTCTCAACTTAGTCGGTTGTCCGTCCTCGAGCCCTGGATGTTGCGTCGCCTAGCACTTTAAAACTTAACTTATTACACATTGAAAGTACAAACTTCTTATGGCTTAACTCGTACAATTTGTACTCATATATAAAACTTGATTTTTACATATATAAGTTAAGCAATATTTCTCAATTCAAAATATAAAACATAGAATGCAAATTTCTAAATTCCGAACTTAAATCACAATTTTCCGACGTCAATTATAGACACTCGGTTTATCGGTTTCCAAAAACATAACCTCGAGTATAAATTCTAAGGATTGAACTATAAAACTCCTAAAGAATTGTTTTGGATTCGGCATCGATTTGAAGCCGGAAAATTATACTCAATTCGCGCAGCTCCCGCAGCGCGTAGAATTGACACCCTAACTTCGTCAGGTCATAACTCCCTCATCCGAACTCCGATTTACAATCCGAAGGTACCGTTGGAAAGAGGACGAAAAGATCTTTAAATTGCTATCGAATATGATGGGTTTTTGATAAATAAAACGGACGAAAATCAACTCGCAATCTGCTGCCCTGTTTCTGCCGAAAATGGAAAATTTAATTTTTCGATTTTACCGACGTATTAACGACAAACCATGGAGCAGCCCCGCTGCCGCCTCCGCCTCTCCTCCACCGGCGGCCCTTCCTCCATAACACAAACCCTAACCCAACTCACCATAACCATGAATTTCATATCATATACATACTCACATAAACACATAATTAAACACCATTAATCACTAATTAAGAACATAATTAAAGGGATTACCTCCAATTCTTGAAGAGAAGAAGAAAAATTGAAAGAGAGAAAGGGAGAGAGTGGTCGTTTGTGAGGGGTAGACAAAAGAGTGTTTGAAATGCTTCTACACACTTCTATATATATATATATATATTATATTACTTAGCCATTAAGAAAAGAAAATATCTTAGATATTTATAAAAAAAAATCTTAGATATTTTTCTTAAATATCTTCTAATATTTATTTATAAAAATATATATATTTTGCTAGGGCACATCCCGGCTCTAAGTCGGATAACCTGTAAACATTCGAAATCGAATCCATTAGTTCAAACATATAATAAATTAATTTATTTTTCAAACAATTTCAAACTATATTTTAAAAATTAATAAGACTTGCCAAAATCATATAAATGAAACTAAAAATTATGGCGGGATATTACACATGCTATCTCTTTCATCATCATTAAAGTTACAGGATGTGCTTGTTGTCCCTGCGTTAACTAAAAATCTGCTATCTGTAAGCAAGTTAACTTCTGATTTTCCTGTCACTGTGATTTTTACGAATACTCAGTTTCGAATACAGAATCGGGAAACCGGCAGGGTCATCGCAACAGGAATCCGTGAGCGTGGCTTATACCGTCTCACATTGGGAAATTCTGCTTTTTCTGCCGTTTCCAGTGCTCGAGTTCCCCATGGCTCGTTTGATCTATGGCACTCCCGACTTGGTCATGTGCATCACTCTACTATTTCTATTTTAAAGAATGTTGGTTGTTTAAACACTAGCTCTATTTTACCGTCTCCGAAGTTATGCTCTTCTTGTCAATTAGCAAAGAGTACTCGTTTACCGTTTAATACTAATGAAAAACGCTCTTTGCGTGTTTTGGATTTAATACATTGTGATTTGTGGGGTCCTGCGCCGATTTTGTCTGAATCTGGTTTTCGATATTATGCTGTGTTTATCGATGATTTTTCCCACTTTTCGTGGCTTTATCCGATGACTGCTAAGAGTGAATTTTATGATGTGTTTGTCCGTTTTCAACGATTTGTGGAGACTCAATTCTCTTGCAAAATTAAAGTTTTCCAAACTGATGGGGGCACCGAATTCACTAGTACCAAATTGAAGACTTTCTTGGCTTCGAGTGGTATTCGTCATATTATGTCATTCCCGTACACTCCGGCTCAAAATGGCCGTGCAGAGAGGAAACATAGGCACATCACAGAGACAGGTCTTGCTATGTTATTTCACTCTTCTGTTCCTATGTCTTATTGGGTAGAAGCTTTTTGTGCTGCAGTGTTTGTTATAAATCGCTTACCGTCATCTACTTTGGCAAATAAGTCTCCCTATGAACTGCTTTATGGTGTGTTTCCTGATTATGAATGTTTTCGGGTTTTTGGCTGTCGGGTTTATCCGTGTCTTCGCGACTATGCCCCAAACAAGTTATCTCCACGGAGTTTGCCATGTGTTTTTATGGGATATAGTACTCAACATAAGGGCTTTAGATGTTTTGATCCTTCATCGCATCGCACATACATTACCCGACATGCTCGCTTTGATGAAGAGTATTTTCCCTATGCCAAGTCTGTTGTCTCTCGGCCTTATACTGATCTTCAGATAAGTTCATTTTGTGACCCATGCACTACACAGTGGCGGCCCCCTCAAACACCGCCACCTTCTGCCATCGTGCTAGACTCATCACCTCCATGCCAATTATGTGTTCCGACAGGTGTTCAAGCCCCCACAACCACACCTACTGCTCCATTGCCACAAGCCGACAATCTTCAACCATCGAATAACACCAATCCACCACCTCTCATCCCGGATGCTTCAGCCCCTGTTCCCGATTGCACTCATTCCATGCGAACACGATCTCAGTCCGGGATTGTCAAGCCTCGCTACCCGGCTGATTTGGCTCTTGTTCAATCTAGCCCTCTTTACAGTGCTCTTACTGCAGCATCTGAACCGAAAGGTGTCAAAACAGCCATGAAGTTTCCTCATTGGGTTCAAGCGATGAATGAGGAGATGGATGCACTTCATCAAAATAAAACATGGGAACTTGTGCCTCGACCCTCTGGTGTAAACATTGTTGGGTCGAGTCGAAATGGGTCTTTCGCACAAAGTTGTTGGCAGATGGCTCTTTGGATCGTCATAAAGCAAGGTTACTGGCTCAGGGTTTCTCGCAACTTCCTGGTTACACATACTTTTAGTCCTGTTGTTAAGGCCTCAACTGTTCGCAATCGTACTTGCTATTGCTGTTATGCATTCTTGGCCTCTTCATCAACTTGATGTCAAGAATGCATTTTTAAATGGATATTTATCCAAACCGGTTTATATGGAGCAGCCTCCTGGTTTTGTTGATCCTGTTCGGCCACGCCATGTTTGTCGACTTCGCAAAGCACTTTATGGTTTGAAACAGGCTCCTCTTGCTTGGTACCAAAGATTTCGCACCTTTTTGCTAAAAGCTGGATTCACTTGCAGCTCTTCGGACACATCCTTATTCATTTTTACCAAAGGTGATGTCTTGTTATATCTACTAGTCTATGTCGACGACATTGTTCTGACAGGAAATAATTTGAAGGCCATTGCCTCTCTCCTCTACATAATCCGATCGGAATTTTCCATCAAGGATATGGGTCGCTTGGGATACTTCCTTGGACTTGAAGTTTCTTATCCCGATTCTGGATTATTTCTTAGTCAATCCAAGTATGCACGTGATATTCTAAAACGTGCGGCTCATCTCGACTCCAAGCCTGTTTCAACACCTTTAGCTCCACATGCTTCATTTCGAGTAGAAGGTACAGCCTTCTCCGATCCTACTTTATATAGATCGCTAGTTGGTGCTCTGCAATACTTAACCATCACCCGTCCGGATCTCTCTTATGCTGTTAATACTGTCAGTTAGTTCCAGCAATGTCCCACTAACGATCACTTTCAAGCTGTTAAGAGGATACTTCTCTATGTTAAGGGTACTATCGATTACGGGTTGAATTTTAGTCCCTCTTCGTCGACTCTTCTTGGGTACTCTGACGCCGATTGGGCTCGATGTTTGGATACTCGGCGATCTACTTATGGTTATTCTATTTTTCTGGGTGATAATCTTGTTAGCTGGAGTGCGAAGAAACAACCGACTGTCGCTCGGTCCAGCTGTGAGTCTGAATACCGTGCTATGGCCAACACAGCCTCTGAAATTCTATGGTTTCGCAATCTTCTGCGTGAGCTACGGGCTCTCCCTTCACAGTCACCGGTTTTGCTATGTGACAATCGCAGTGCCCTTTTCCTCACACAAAATCATGTCTCTCATAAAAGAGCTAAGCATATCGATATAGATTACCACTTCGTTCGTGAACTTGTTGATAGTGGGCAGCTTAAAACTCAATTTGTTCCTTCTTCAATGCAGCTTGCGGATATCTTCACGAAAAGTTTGTCTCGCCCTGATTTTGAGTTTATTCGTTCCAAGCTTCGCATTAGTCGAAATTCCACGCTTCGCTTGCGGGGGGATGTTAGTGATAAGGATATGTAAATATTTGTTTTTATATTCTTTCCTATTTTAGTTTTGTTGAAACCTCTGTATCCTAATATATTATGTTAGTGTATTTACAGTAATCCTCAATTAACGCATTACACACTTATTACACATGGTAAGTAAATGTAATACATTATAGTCTATAGATTGAGTTGTTAATACGAACATGCTTTATTTTTATTTTTTTTAATGTAATATCAAGCTTAGGTCCATTCAAATAATAAAAGTAAATTTAGACCTTTTTTAGTGATTTAGGTGTCTTAAAATTGATTTATTGATATGTTGTTCAGTGTTTAATGTTCATTTATCCTTCAAAGATTAAATACAATTGCCTTGTAGATTCAATTTCGAAACCTTTTCAAATCTCATACTGGCCCTTACTAGAAAGAGTCGATTTGGAAGCTTGCACATAGATGACTAGATTATAAATCAAGAGAACTTTGGAAAATCATGATGCATATATATATCGCACAATAATTATGATTAGAAAATATCAATATTTGAATTATTACTTACTCACCCTTCATAATTTGATTTAAAATTATATAGCTAATAACTGCAATCTGCTTGATTACATCTAATCCATTAATATTTATATAATTTATGGTGTATATTGTTCCTATGTTACTATGTATGGGTTGATTTTCGTCAGAACTCACCTTCTATCTATCTATATAAATAGGAGATGGATCAAATGAGAATAAATAATTAGGTGAGAGATAAGAATAAATCATGACTCTTAATTTAAAGATTTGAATGGCTGAAATTAAAATTTAATTATGACTTGATTACCACAATTAAATTAAATTTAAAGATAATTAAAGGATAGTATTGTCTTTGTCTTCTATTAACCACCGTTTAATCCCATAATTTTAGGGAATTAAATCTCTTACAAAAAATATCATTTTTATTTTATATCTTATTTTTAGCATAATTCTGATCTCTTTCTTTAGAATATGTAATTTTAAAATTTGTATTAACATTTTGTAGCATTATCCAATATTTTGAGTTTTATTTCTTTTGCATTTATTTATGTATAGAATAATAGTATTAATAATTATATTTATATTTTTATATGTATAGGATTTTACTTAAGTAATATCAAACTGGGGCTTGACAATTCTTAATTGGCGTTCGTTTTGTAAATATATTGTTTTAATGATTATTTTTAGTTTTTTATATAAATTTATTCATTCTCAATTTTTAATTAGGGTTTACTTTTTTAGGGTTAATATAAATTAATTAACTAAAAATAAACAAAAATAATGCAAAAATGAAATAATTTGTGCATTAATTTCGAAAACAATTGAATACAAAGAGTTAATTATACAAACTAGCCAAAGAAGATAGTAAAAGACAAATAATAGTCACAAACATAATACTATTTAAATTCTAGCCTTTTTGAATTTGAATTATCATAAATATCTTCTACTTAAATTTAATTGTATGAATGGTACGAATTGTATGAATAACATTCATTCATACGATTCATACGTACATAAAGTTTAATAAAATTAAGTATCACGTATGAATGGTATGATTCGATACAATTCATACTATTCATACTAAAAAATGAAAAATATAATTATAAGGGTATTTTAGTACAATAAATTTTTAAATGGCTAGAATTTAACTATTATTATGTTGGTGGCTATTATTTGTCTTTTACAATCTTTATTGGCTATTTTATATTATCACTCTTTTAAAAAAATGAATGGATTAAGTAATTAACTTATACATAAATGAAATAATTTATGCATTAAGGTCGATTATGAATGCATAAATAGTTTATATAGAGATATAATTTAAATAAGGAATGGATCAATGAAAACCGATGATTAGGTAGAAATTAAGAATCAATCTGAACCGTTGACCTTTGTAAAATATATGGTCCAGATTAAGTATGTATCAAATTTATGCATATAATGCATTGAAATTACTATTCATTGGTTAATGCATAAAAATGCATTATCATATTATGCAATAAAATATTATGTATAAGACATCAAAATAATATGTGAAATGCATAAATTTTGGTTCATACCTTAGATTTGGTTCTCATCTGATCTCACCCCATGTAAATGAACCACAAATTAACATATTAAGTAGTATTTACATTTAAGGTTCATTTATCGTCAATTAGAGTATATTTTTAATATAATATAGTTTATTTATTTTCATAATTATTTATTATTGTTATCAAATGTATCACATAACTAATGCATATGCATTGATTTAGTACATAGAATGCACCACTTGATTAAAATATAAATTCATATATTGTGTATCTATGCATTGTAAAATATCATATGATGCATTCATTTTGTTCACAAAATGCTTCATGATTTGCACCACTAACTCAAAACATATTATAATGATAATGGTAATGATAATGATAATAATATAAAAAAATAAATAAATAATAATTGATGAATAATATACTTTAATTGAAGATAATTGATAAAACAATATAACAAATTTAATTATACGAGAAACAATATTTAAAATAATATTTTACATTAAATATAACAAATAATTATGCATCAAAATATAACTTCATTTGCATCACTAGTGAAATCATAATGCATTAAAGTATGTCTGCATTACTCTCTTTATAAATGGTCTCTAATGTTTCAATTAAATTCTCTATAACATATTATAAAATTTACAATATGAATTAGGCAAATTTCTTCGCGGCTAGCGGTAAATTTAGGAAATGTTGTATGTTAAATATTTTTCTCATCTTTACCCTCCCCACTCTCTTTTAATTGTCTACTTTTTATTTAACTCTCTTTTAATTGTCTACTTTTTATTAAATAAAAAGGTTAACTAATTGATATCTAACCGTCTATAATTTTGATATAAATGGTGTAAATTTATTCTTATTTCTCATCTAAGATAGTATTCTCACATGAACTACTTTCTTATTTATACTCTAATTTGACAAAAAACTCTCATAATTTTAGTCAAAACATGATAAAAATAGCAAAATGGAGGGAGAATTATTCTAAGACAGCTGAAGGAAACCTAGGAGTTATGTTCCTATCTCGCAAGATTTGAAAATTTAAAGGTTAGGCTTCAAGAAATATAATTTATATCTTATTCTAACTAACTTCTTTAGGTTTATAAGAGGTAAGAGTATAACTGTACAACTACAACATCAATACCACCACCGACGACATAAAGATTTTTTCATATAAAGATTATTTCTTATACCAATCAAAACCCATATATATGAGATGATTATAATAAAAATAGATCTGTTTGTGTTAACTAAAAATACATCTGAACCATCCAATGGATATAATTAAACTATACCCTAATCAATAAACCCTAATCAGAAAGAATAACAAACTCTCTGTTTTTAGGCATAAAATATTTTAAATAAAATATATACCAAAATTATCTTTTAATCTATAACATTTATATAAATAATTCAACAATCAAGATTTATTTTTAATTAACTCATACGCAACTATTTTTATTTGATCTCTTCCATATATATATATACTAATACGAGACATTCTCCTGTTAGAGATCAAGGCATAACAATGCAATGACATAAATATGATTATATGCATATTCTACAATTCAAAGATATACACATTCTCCAGTTCAATATTCATCATTGCCGACCTACAACATAATATTCTTCAAACATATATAGCTAAACATAAGGCATTTTCCAGTTCCAATTCAAACCTTATGCAAATAGATTTATGAATTCATTGCCAACAATTCCAGTTACATGAAATAAAATTTCAATTACAAAATCCCATCATTGTCTATCTCTTATCTTGCGGAAAAGCAACACAACTAACTGCAGAAAATGTACCTTTTTTAGCTGCAAGTAAACATCACTAACCATATGATAAGCCATCTCTCCCTTTGTTTATTTGCCAAATCGAGCTTGAAAAATATTGTACTTGGATGAATATAGAACTACTGCAAATCTTACTACTTCCCAAGTTGAAAATATAGAAATATGGCTATACCCTCACTGGTTTCTGCAGAACAGCTGACAAGTAAACTTCAGAGTTCCCTGCACCATTGATCTTCTCTCCAACAACCCACTTCAACTTCTTATAACCGAATCTCTCGATCAACCGAGTTAGTGCCCTTCGTTTATCTTCACTAGAACAATAATAGTTGTCCAACCAGAACAACCCCCCTGCCCTCAGCACGCGGTCCATATCAAACATCAAGAACTCCAACTTATCGGGTTGACCCCCAACATCCAACCCATTGGCTACATGAACCAAATCAAACACATTATCATAGAACGGGAACCTATAATCCAAGCTGATATACAAAGGGAAAAGCCCCCTAGCAGCGATGAACTCGTTGAAAGGGGCATCGACATTTAAGGTGGCCGTCACCACGGTCGTGTTCCTCTCAGCCATTCTAGCAGCAAAACCCCCAGAGCCACCACCCAAATCGAAACTGATCCTAACCCCACCACTACTCATACCCAACACATCATCAATTAAAAAATCATTTTTGCTTCTAGCATTAACATATCTCTGCTTTTCATAACCACGAGTAATATCAAAACAACCAGCACAATCCCTATTCAACTTCTTACTGTTCAGACAAGCAAGATTCTTGCAACCTAGACCACTCCAACTATGAATCTTGTCACTAACATTACTCCAGAGGGAAATAGGAAAAGGCAGCAAATTCACCTTAGGGATTGTCTTCGCGAAGCATCTCCTCCTTGGAAGAGGTTCACATCCTTGAAGAATTAGCTTCTGCCCAAGACTCCAATCATCTGGGCATATCCCACTGACTTTGTAGCTCATGAATTGGGACAAAGAATCCATAGATTTCTCGCAGGAATGGCCCACCGACGCCACCATTTCAGTGATCCCAGTTCTTGAATCTTTACCTAATGGGAGCTGGTGGCGATTCAAGAACTCTTTCAGCTCTTTGGCGATGTTGGGTCTCGAAAGATCTATGCTTTCGTAGCCTAGGAGATCTTTCTCCATCTGGGCTAGCTTCTTCTGGGAAGATTCGATCTCTCTGAGGATTAGACTTACTTTTTCTGAAATGAGGGAGATGTTCCTGGGGTAGTGGTGGTGGTGATGGAGAGATGTGGGGTGGTATGTGAAAGCGTAGAGAGCGAAGAGATTTGTGGTTATGACGGAGAAAAGCATGAGGAGATTTACAGCGGAGGAACACACTGATGCCCTCTTGAATCTTGCCGTTCCATCTCCTATTTTCAGAGAAACTGAACCCATTTCAGATTGAGAGATCGAGAAAGAGAGAGAGAGAGAGAGAGGGAGGAGAGTCTGCAGTGAAGTCAGTGAAGAAGAGTTAAGCAAAGTGGATGAGGAGGGAAGTGAGGGATTAAAGAATCCTGATTAAGACGTTGCATTATAATTAATGTCTTAAGCTGAATTTTAGACGCTAAGTTTTGGTATTACTTGTCGGTGGTTTTGAGTAATGGCGCCCTTATCTGTCACCAGGATTAAGTATTAACTCATCAATTTTCTCTTTCTTCTTTATTTTTTAGGAATTCTTTTTTCTTTTTTATTAAATATTTATCATATCATAAAATATCAAATATAAAATAGATACATTAAATTTTTTTACAAAATATAATATTGTATTAAATTTTTGTGTTAATTGTGAAAAATCTTCGTAAGTTAAAAATTAAAAGTGCCCATTTTGTAAAAATGCTATGAAAAATACCCAACATTACAAAATTACCCCTCACATTTCACAATTAAATAAAAAAAATGGGTAGATTCCCTTGAAAATGAAAATGAAAATGTGCAGATGTGGCAGTAAAAGTGGATGCTTTTTGACTCAATTATTGTCTTGAATTTGACCAAATTTATAGCAAAAGGGGTGTGTATGTGGCCAGATTTTTAGGAAAAAAAACTTGCAGAAAATGAAGGTTCAAAAGGGGCGTGCATGTGGCCAGATTTTTAACAAAAAAAACTTACATAACATGAAGGTTGAGAGAGGAGAATTTACAGAAAACGAAGGTTGAAAAAATTGGGAGACCAGATTTTTGAGGGGTGGGAAAATTGTGGGGACCAGATTTTTGAGGGGTGGGAAAAAATTGAAGGTTGGGGGACTAAATTTTGGAAAGTAAGTTGAGGGAACAAGAAGAATTAGGAAAAAATGGACTGGATTTGGAGCAAGGTGAGGCGAGCTAGACTATGAACGGCGACGGGGACGACGACCAAGGTTAGTAAAATTCATAATTTTAGTTAAATAATAAAATCTGGTCGTAAAGTTTTAAATTTTGGTCGATGAAGTATGATTTTTTGTTCTAGTGCGACCAGATTTTTGTTACTGACGACCAGATTTACGTTTTATCATAGTGTGATTGCTTATCTTTATGAAATTTATTTAATTTTATAATTTAATTATGTATTAATAGCATTGAAACTTAATATTTGTGTTAATTCATTAAATTTATGTTAAATATTTCGTATTATGCATGAGGAATTTGATTAATATATGTTGGAACATGTTATAAATTATTTTTGTAACATATATTGTTCTAAAAATAAAATCTTGTAGTAGATACACAAAATCTGGTCGTGTATATCATATACGTTTTTGATACACGACCAGATTTTAATGATTGTCGACCAGATTTTAATGTTGCATATATGATATGCTTCCTGAAATTAATTTTTAGTGGTTTTTATACGAGTTGCAGAGGCGACAGGGTTTTCATACAAGGATTAAATATTTTTGCAAACAAATGGGTGAAGAGGTAAGTGCAATTCAAAATTTTGTCGTTTAATTATGCAATTATGTGATAAACGACCAGATTTTTGGTCTTCCCGAGCAGATTTTATTTTTATGTTAATGCGATTGCTTATAATTTTTTGTAGTGTAATGTTATAATTTAATTGATTTAATTATGCATTGAAATAGAATATTTGTATTGATTTTGTTAATTTGTGTTAATTTTATTGTATTAACAAGTATTAATTTAATAAAAATCATGTATTAATAAAAACTGGTAAATAAACTTGTCGAGTATCCACATGAATCACTTTAAGTTCTAATTTAGATGAATGAATCATTTTAAATAAATTTTCAACTTGACCATGACTGCCAGAATATTAAAACTTTAATTAATTAGTTAATTAGAGATCTCAATAACATGATTTAAAAAATTTTAGGTTGAATTACAACTCATATAACTGCATTTTTAAAAATTATTGTTTTTTGTGTTAAAAGTTAATTTGTGTTAAATTATGTTTTAATTAGGTCATGATGTTTTAATAAAAATTATTATTTTTTGTGGTATGATTTAGATTGAGTACCTGAGGCCCGAATTAGTAGATTCTGGTGTTATTGCTAGTACGTACTATAGAGATTCCATTATAAATCAAATCCATAGTACACTCCAAAATATCGGTGGACATTCGCTGGTAGAACGGTTTGTGGCAGGGTGTTTTGGCCACTTTATAGGTTGGCAACCGGGTCAGAAGAGTGCGATGGCACTCTCCCACTTAGTGAACCGTATGGTTCGAACCGATGACCTTCCTGTAGATCACTTGATATTCTTGGTCAACCATGAAACTGAATTTTTTGGTCCGGGTGATTTTGCTTTGATCACTGGATTACGATTCGGACCAAGTACTTTTGACACATGTGTCGAGTACGATGTCGATCACGTTCAGGCTTATAGGGAGTTTGCTCATGGATGCCCTATTACATCGAAAAATCTTTTGAAGAGATTTACTGATACTAGTAGACCCGTGTGCGATCCAGACGACACTTTATACATTCAAGTCGCACACATTTTGTTTGTTTACATGTTTTTACATGCTGTCGACATGAAGTCGAAGGTGGAGTCGTGACTTTGGTACCTTGTAGAAGATCTGGATGCTTTTACGCTATATCCTTGGGCATCCATTTCATTTTTGTGGCTTAGGCACTATTTGAGAAACATTAGTCCGTCTGAGAAGAAATACAATTTATATGGTGCTTCATGGGCACTATATGTTTGGATGCTGGAGGTGTACCCAGAGCTAGGACAAACCGTTGGAAGATATAGGAATCCAGATGCTCTTCCTCGTTGTCTACGATGAGGATTTATTTCTCGAGTTAATAAGGACATCATTTATCCTCTGTTTCATCGTCCTCAGGTATTTTTGCTGGTTAATAAATATTTAAATCTTTTTCTTGTTATAATGGTTATGATTTCTAAACTCTTTCTTGTTTTGTTCAAGCTCGATATTGAGGGTCGTTGTAGGATCATAGAGAGCTCTGAAGAACACAACTCGTGGTACTATCAGGCGGCATTATGTGATGATCGTCTTCAGATTTTGTGGTCAGCACCGTATAACGCACTCCGTCACGGATTACAGCCGGCACGTCCTGCCCATTCGAGACGAGTTCATAGTCCCGTTCCTATCCAGGAGGTGCATCCGAATCGGGAGAGACGTAGTCAAGCCACGGGAGAGACTAGTGGCCCCGGTCAGTCTAGTCAGAGATGTCGCGACACTGGGAAATGCATTAGGACCCCATCATCATCTTCTAGTAGCAGTAGTGGTGGACATCATCCCCCCCCTCCCCGTAATTATTCGTTAACTCGGGAGCAGTTGGACGAGATCACAGAGATGGCAGTAGAGAAGTCCCATAAGAAGTTAATGCCAGTAATAAAGAAGTGGTTTGATGAACTGTTAGATACTCTCCGTTGTTCAGGATCTCGCCGCAGTCCTACTCAGGCACACTCTCCCCATCGTAGATCTGTTAGTCCTCCATTGACAGCCCCACATGATGAGCCGGTGCGGACGCCTGTTCACCAATCACATCCGCCGGCATACGCACCATCTTCCCAACAAACATTATATCGAACAGTCACATATTTCACTCTGTCCATCTGTAACATGACAAAATTTATCATATGTCATAAATTATTTTACTAAAACTAGATAAATATCACGTTTCATGTGCAAATAAGCTATAATGAGAGATATAACATGTATCATTGAAAATTATACACATAAAAGATTATACTCAATATTATATAATATATAAATAAAACTCTGGTCGTGGAATATATATTTAAAATTAAATTCTGGTCGTTGTAACAAAGTTTCAAACACCACGACCAGACTTTCACAAGACACGATCAAATTATATATATTTTATGTTCTAACACAAATATGGTCGTCGAAGACTTTTTTTTAAGAAATTCTTGTCGTAACTACAGTTTGTCACGATCAGATTTTGAAAAGTAACGACTGGATTTTAGGTCAGTTTTTTCTGTAAATTTCAATTTATCAATACAAACATTCTCCATAAAAATCCGGTCGCTTAACGTCAACGTAAAAAAAATCCTATCGCTAGTTTAACATTTCATACCAAATGACGACCAGAATTTAGTGAGTTACGACCAAAATTTTGAAATTCTTGTTCTATAAGTTTCAATTTATTGATACAAGAACAAATCCGAAATATCTGGCCGTTAATGTATTGTTATAAATAATTCCTATCGATTAAAACATCTCGTATGAATGAACGACCAGAATATATTTTTTATTCAATTTTTTCGACCAGATTTTTATGACATTAAACATGAAATGATAAATATTCAATAAAATTACAAATTCGGGTGTTGAATTACCTTCTATTATCTTGAAAGATTGAGATGACCCTTTCCTTTTCCCCTTCTTTCAATTTATCTCCTTCTCTCTAACTATCTTCTTTTTCTCTCTCTAAATAATTTTAGTACAAAATATTAGGGTGCAATTGAGTGGTGATATATATATATATATATATATGGTGTTTGAGTGGTGAGATTGTCAAAAAATGATACTCCATAGTCCATATATATATATATATAATGTGTTTGAGTGTAAAAATATTATGATTATTAAAAAAAAAAAAACAAACTCAAATCATCGAGTGATAATGAAATAATAAAATTTTCTTACACATTATACTTTTGTGTAAGAGATGCACAAAATTTTATACAATCAAATAATAGATAAGGGTATTTTTGTCTCTTCACCTATTTTTTAGGTACTTTTCATAGATATTTTACAATATGGGCAATTTTCATTTTCCACTTATTGAACTGGGCAATTTTAATTTCCGCCCTAAATTTTTTGTTAAGATAAAAGTATAATTTTTTAAATATCAAAATATACCGTCTCGTAGTATATATCATTATTTTAGTATATATCAATATATATAATATTATATGTATATCTATATTCAATTTGATTATAATATTTTTTAATAAATTATGATTTATGATTAATAAATCATAATGACAAATTGCAAAATACATGAATTTATTCATAATTGAAAATATTGAATAATAACTATTATTTAAAATAATAATTATAAAGTATACTATATAATTTTATATTACATACATAAATAATTATGATATAATTATACGATAGATTAAATTATTTTTTAAAATTAGAATATCAATTTAAATAATTATATAGTTAATTATAATAAGATAATTATAATTATAATTCAAAAGTATGCTTTAAGAAAATGTGTGTTTTATGTGATTATATTACTACACATGCTTGATTTTAAATGTAATATAAGTTGTAGTATATAATTAATGAAAATATAATTAATTTATTATATTATATCATTCATATATGACTAAATCAGCAATGCTACGAGTCATATATCTAAATCTAGTTAGTTAATATTTTGGTAATTGATTATATAATTAATAGTGGTTCATCTCGAAAATTATGTTCTTAGAAAAATAATACTCCCTTCGTCCTAACTAAGATGAATCAGATTCCTTTTTGGGTCGCCCAAGTAAGATGAGTCCATTCATTTTTAGGAAACCTTTATCAAACACACACTTTTAAATATTATATATTCATATCACCACTTTATACAATTTTTAACTCTTAACATACATTCCTTAATTATTGTGCCCAAAAGAAATGTCTCATGTAGTACTTAGTATGTTTGTTCATTATATTTTATGTACGTATATCTTTTAAATAAATACATTTTTGGTATATCATGAAAGAAATGTATACCGAAGTAAGGTAAGATATCAGTATGTAGAAATATCATACCGAAAGTAAGGTAAGTATGGTAAGTAATGGTATAAAATATTTCATAACAAAGATAAATATAAGGTATAAGGTATGACCATTCTTGGTCCCAAAATAGCTAGATTGATGTATGGATGAAATACACCAATAACCAACTTTTCAAGTTTTCTCGAAATTATGTACACTTACTTGGTAATTAAATAAGCTTGATTGGGATAACAAACTTGATTTCTTCTTTATGAGAAGAGATTAAGTGTTTGAATAAATGATCTTGTAACATGAGTTAATCCGACAGGTCTAATTGTGAATAGTTAACCTTATCTGATCTTGTGTGAAAGATGTTGGGCAATTGATAGCTCTTATTATGAAAAACATTTTATATTACGAAGTTGTATTACACAAGTTATTTTATAATAATCAATAAATAATTAAGTATGATTGTTAGTATATAATCGAAAGATAAACAATGCAATAAAGTAAATCACACAATCGGTTTTTACGTGTTTTAGGAAACTCCCTACGTCCACGTCCAATCTAAAGAGATTGAAAATTTATTAATATGATTCTCACTTATTTATACTCGTTGAATACGAGCCACAAAAATCAAGTAAAAATAGACAAGATATCATCACACGAGTTTTGGATCATGACCCTTACAACCAAACTTATAAATAGAATAATTTCTTCTCTCCAAAGCTTGAAAACTACAAACTAAGTTAGAAGGTATAAACTAATCTTTTAATGAGTTGTAAGAAGAGTTCTAGTGATATGAAGTAGATTTCCAGAATCTGAAATCTTCAATGAAACAACACTTGAGAATTTTGTTTGCTTTCGAGTATTGTATGGCGGTGAGAGCTTTGAAGATTTATGGGCATAGTTTGCTTTTAGTGGCATAAAATTCTGGTAAGGATTCTAGAGAATACATGAGATATATATAGTTTTCATTTTGAAAAATACTCGTTAGTGACATGATTGCATGCATTAAATGCATCATTCAATAGCTTTAATTGTGTCGTCTAGTTTATTTGATTATTCCTCTCCTTGTCTTGTTTATCTAAATTTACAAAAAAAAATAGTATTTTTCCCTCTTCCAATTAGGGTTACCTTATTTAGAACGAAGACGTATGACGTAATATAATTTAGAAAGAGATGACTATTTGACCAATGTAAGTAGGTCAACATCACCCAATCTGATAGTAGTCAGCTCGCTGTTATCCTTTCATTGTATAATTGATTTGTTAAGATCAAGGTCAATGTAGATGACATTGATGCTACCATGTCGATCTAGGTTGGACTAGGTCGATTGAAAATCTTGAGGTGTCTTCCTTGATTTGATCTGAGCAAAAAGTGAGTTGACCTTATAGATCAAGTCGATGAGATCAACCTGCCTTTGCACTTGGATCATGCACCTATTCAAAACAAAGTTAATTGATGTCATCTTATAGATCAGAATGATACAACAATTTTTTCTTTACATAGTGATGACCTTTAGCTATTACAACTCAATAAATACATAACACAGTCAGATCATCTAAACAAATGATCATTTTAATCGCAATAAGATCAAGTCATTTAAATTGATCTTTTCCTTTACATGTAGATTGACATGTGAAATGAATGCCAATACATTAATATAAAAGGACGATAGAATAAATAAGGCCAAGCTTATAGAACCAAGTTGATGTAATCGACATTGTCCTTTACATGGTGATCAATCTGAATTACTATATTATCGATATGTGTTCTAGCAAGTTAACACATCAACTTGTTGGAGTGAAAATGAAAAAATTAATCTAACCGTTGTTTCGAACAAACATCATCAAAACTTATCTTTATAAGATTCCTAACAATTCTCATTTTTTGATGATGTCAAAATCACACTTTATAATTCCCTTATGTAAGATATATAGGTAAGCTCAATAGAGTTAAAATAGATTGATTATTACAAAATGTAACAATATAAAATAATATAAAATAATAGATTGATATATAAGTAACCTCACGCGTCTACACCAATCTAAAGAGATTGGTAAATCCACTACTTTGGATTCTCAATTATTTATAATAACTGAGTACCAGTGTAATACCCCGTTAAATAATTCGCAAGAATTATCGACTTTTATTATTAAATAGAGTAGCATACTCGTAGTAATATTTTTTTTTAACTCCGTTGTTGAGTTTTAATTTCGTTATTTAAACAAGCTTGATGAAAATATGACGAGTTTGAATTTTGTTTTCTTGATATTTGATTTCAAGTGAAATCTATTTTATTTTATGAATTGGATTTGGTTATTTAGGTAACAAAACTTGTGAAATAATACAAGTATAAATATTATTGGGCTACATAATTTAATAGAAGTTTAATTATATTAAAGCTACAATATACATTTAGTTGAGTCCAAGAATAGTACATAACACATCAATGAAAGTGCACTATACATTTTCAGTCGAATGATGTAGAACCTTAATCACTACAACCAAAATTTTCCCATAATATACAATAGAAAATATCTGTGTAAGCTTGTGGCCACTTACAAGCCACACTATACATCATGTGTTTTCTCCTCAGCCACAAGAATCCTTCTTAAACCACTCTTTGATTCTTCAAAATCACTTCTCCCTCAATTCCTTCATACGAAACAAAAGAAACATGATGGAGAAAAGGGGGCAAAAGAAAAAGTGGAGCAGAAACAACAACCATTTCTCATCCTCTTCCTTTTACCACCAACGAAATTACGTGATAGTCGATTTCAACGATGGTGGCGACGACTCGGTCGGAGACTGCAAATGAGGCGAGGGGAACCCAAGCAGCGTCTACAAATGAGGTCGTAGTGGCTGCGGGGCAAGGCAACAGTGCTGTTGGCTACGGTGATGACCTTGCTGCTACTGCACGCGTAAGGAGAAACGAGCGTGACACCCGCTGTGGTGTTGCTCCAAACATGGCTACACACGGGCCGAGTCCACAGAGTAGTGGGCTGCTACAGGAAACGATGATAGTTGGTGGCCTAGCGACACCTGGCGACATGAGGTGGTTGCAGTCGATAGTGGAGAAACTTATGCTGAAAAGGCAGCGAAGACTTCGTCGATTCAGTTTGAGAAGGCGAGGCAGAGAAGAGGTGAGGTCGCTGCACTCGGCGTGGATGGTGGAGCACGGCAAATTGTACAACGCCCTGGGGGAGAGCGAGAGGAGGTTCAAGATCTTTAAGGAGAACTTGCGCTACATCGATGAGCAGAACGCACTTCACACTCCTCTCTTTTCTTACCCAAACCGAGCTTCCGCCATGGGCGTCATCGCCAACGGCTCCTCACCCCAGTCCTTGAAGTTTCTCGTCTACGGCCGCACGGGATGAATAGGCGGCTTGCTCGGCAAATTGTGCGAGGTGCAGAGCAAGAAGGCAACAACACAACCATGATTCATTTCCGTTTCCGTTTCCAAAATCAAATTGGTTTCGGGGCGATTCGGGGATGTTTGGAATTAGTTCGGGACTGTTCAGAACCGTCTGGAGCCATTCGGGGCTGATTCGGGGTTATTCGAGGCTATTCGAGGTCTGTCCGGGGTGGTTCCGGACTTGTTCGAGGTTGTTCGGAGGTTGGTTCTGCTGGGACTAGAGCTGGATTGGTTCGTTCATTAAATTAAATGGTATGCCTCTATGTTTAAATTTTTGAAACTAAAACTAGAAGAAGTAAGGGTGATTCTCCAACTTGAATCGATTGAATCGGAGTTTTCTATGATTTATGATGAATTTTCGAAATTTGCTGCGCAAAGACAACTCTGTGACTGTTTCAACAACCCAAGTTTAACGATTCATATCTCCATTATAAAGCAGTATTTTTGAGTGATTTCTTTTCACTTAGATAGCCAACATTACAAGGTTTCTAGAATGATATAGCTCATCTCCATGGGATCTATGAATTGAAAGTTAGGAGCATTCAAAGTTCATGAAAAACCACCTAAAATCTGTCAATTTCCAGAAATTTATCCAACACTTTAGGTAACCAAGTTTGGGAGGTCATATCTCCCAACCCTTTTATCCAATGAGTCTGATTTTCTATATGTATGTAGTAGGGATGCACATTAGTGTAGAACGTGTTTCGGTTTCACTTAAAACCCGTTATATTGATAGTTATGAACGAGCAAAGGTGGTTAATTAGTCATGTTTCTTATATAAAGTATAATTTAGATAAAATGTGGCTAAGTGTTCTAGATTGTGAATTATGTCTTCACTATGAATTATACCTTAGTTATTGACGAGATAATAATATATAATAGCATGAACCTATTTAATAGACCAAGACTTAGATTAATTGTACTATGTCCAAGTATGAGAATGTTATTATAATTTTCGGTTTCATTGTCGGATTTTAATATCTTAAATGAATTAATTGCGGGAGAGCAATTAATTAGTAATTGAATTATGCTAGATTTTTATTGTTAAGGATAAAGTACGAAAGCCTTAAGCATTGATACGATTTACTTGAACCAATATGAAGCCCTAGAACTATTTAAGTATTGCGCCTTGAGCCAAAGTAGAGATTATTTATATATTTTAAAAGTCTCTAAATGTGATTCGTTATCTAAAGGTCAAGTACGAGGTATAAACCAAGTTGAATGTGAGGATTCGCATTGGTTTTCTAAACCAAAGAAGGTTTTAATCGACGGATTTATTCCAAGAGGTGGGTTTTACTACAAACTATACTTTTGCTGTAATGAAGCATGTTTTAATAAAATGCAAAATGATTGTCATGCATAAAATTGTTTTGTGTTTTATGTGTGACTCCTATCTGTGTTGAACCATCTGAGTGGTCAACGTATGTAATCGATCGGATCTTGAGCCATGTGTTGGTCAAGGTTAGTGTACACAGAAGCCGTGGACTGTGAGCCCATTGGGCCGGTTCCGGTGAAGGGATGCGTTTGCGGAAGAAGGCCTTCTTCCCCAGCGTAGTTACAGATATGGATAATACAGAAATGAATGAAAATGGGGGTGCACCCAAATGTTGATGAAAGAATGAATGTTTAGTATTCACAAGCATTTACGTAAAACCTTGTGAGATACTGTTATGATGCATGATGATAAAATATTTTAGGCATAACCCACGGAGTACATCAAGTACTCAGCCCTGCTTGTATTTCCAAACACTTGCAGGTTGAGCAATGAGACGATGGCGGTGGTGCTGAGAGGGGGTTGCTTGTAGTTGAGTGTTCAGAGATAATGCATATCTTCATATATGTGTTAAGTACTTTATCTTCCGCTGCAATACTTTGTCTTCTATTGATTTTTCCTTTGTGACTACGAACCTTCGAATTATAATTTGGTTCTTTGTTTATGTTGTACAGTACTTTAACCCTTCGAGAATAGTACTATCTTTATGAAATGTTTGAGATTTCGAGCCATTAAACTTTCTTAACATCTACGAAGAGACCCATCTATTCATTATTATTCTTCAGTTATCATTGGTTTCCTCACTGTTTCCATTTCTATCTCGTTTCTTTTATCCAACCCTGAGTCACCCCCGATTGAATCGTCCTTTGGAAAATTGGGGCTGTGACAACCAGCCAGGTATTCAAGTCTAACTTAACATGAACCCGTGCACGAGTTATAGGTCATGACTTTTACAAACTTATAGTCTTAGACTTAGTGATGACCTCATTCACTTGCAAAGCTTAGCAAGCTAAGTTGTGAACTTATGATAAAGGTTTCTAGATCTAATTTCTCAATAAGAACACAACTTGAGTATAGATCTAAAGTTCTATACTAAAGAATATATCTTTAAAAGAGCCTATAAAATGATTTCCAAAATATGAAATATCTAATGAAAAGCAGTTGGGAAATACTTCAAATTTTGAGTGTTGTTTATCGAGTTCAAGTGTTGATTTTTTTTCTGCAGAGTTTTATCGATTGAATTTTGTCTTGATTCTAGAAATATGATGATGTATTTATAGGCCTATACTTTGAATTTTAGATGTTAGATGCCATTAATGCAACATTAATTTGAAACTGGCCGTTTGACATTTGTATTTCATCACGATTAGTTCGTCCATTATTTCCATAAATGGATGCATTCTTGAAGCTTCAAAATAGAATTTCTAAAAATAGCTTTATCGAATAATGTTAATGTTGCCTACTAGACATGTCGTCTGGTGATCTATGTAGGTAGATCGATAGCAACATTATCTTGGAAGAAAATGCTCATTAGATAAATATCAGGTTGATCAAATGAACTTTGAGCTATTCAGGTTGATCTAGAGGTCTTGATATTAACAAGTCGATCGAACGGTCTTGAGCTTCCAGTTTGATGTTGAGCTTAATAAGCAGCACCACATTCCTTCAATTGTTCTAAAATGTAGTGTAATTATAGAGAATTTCTGACTTGTTTTCCACATCCATACTTCCTACATTGAGAAACACAATATTCCGCTCATTTCGTCTTTTTTGTCTTATTTAACATATTTTAACGTATAATAATAAGAAAACAAAATCTTACGGAGCGTTGTACATTTTAATTGGAATTAGAGATCATGTGTTCTTGACTTTACATGTAATGAATCTATTCTATTACAAAACTGGACAAGTATAAAATATGTATGTCGATACTAGGTTAGGTTGGTAACCTATAGTACAAATTGTTAAATTGGTCTTAATCTTTACATAAACAAGTCAATTTGTCAAAACAAAAATATATAATTCAACTTGTGCTTTACAAGGCCAGGTCATTCTAAACATGCTGGGAACCCCACAAATTTATTTATGTTTTGATGATGTTTCTCGAAACAACACTTAGTCATTTTATGATATCTGAAAACCAAGTAGTCAATGTCATCTTTTAGGGAACAACTTAACTATAAAAGAAGCAGATCGTATGATTTACTATCTGTATTATTCTTCCAAAGCTTTCCTGGATATATTGACTACTAAGATTACAAGTATTCATTGAGATGTACAGACAGTTAGTTATAAGTTTGGAACAGATTGATTTAATGAAATAACGATCTGTCTCACAAATCTTACAGCTCGTTGTCTACCTATACTTGTCTTGGTTTTTAATTTCATTATCTCTAGAATGTTTTTACAGATCACAATTGTAAAAGAAGTTTGAAGTTTCAAACATACTTATAACGATCTGTCTTTCTAGACTTTGTATAGAAACAACTACAATGTAAAAGGAACAGATGGATAACTTAACTATATGTCCTTATAATCATGTTGTGACTAGGATAGAAGACTTATATATTTGAGTCATCACAAGAGGAAGAACAGATGGAGTTAAAATCTGCAACAGCTCGCTGTCCAAAAACAACAGATCGTTATTTGTCCCTCATTTCTCTTCTACTATCAAGATGTGTTCAACATGAAGTTATAAATATTAATTGGGAACCAAACCAATTAACTTGTGGAAGAATAGCTCGACACACAACGACCTGCTATACCAAAAGCAAACGAGCTGGTCCACACAATAACTATGACGGACTGCCGACATACCTAAATTTATCATAAGTTAACCACTCAGTGTGTTGTCACATTAAGAGCATATTTTTAGGAATGTCGTACAAGAATATCAAATTAGCAGTACGGTGAATCATTCCTGGTATGGCAAAGCAATGGGAAATCGCGTGAAAGGTGGAACAAGACTCTCTTAAGGCAGCGCGTGTATCAGCAACACTGCCATGCATTTAATGCATCCATTAATGCGAAGAAGAAGGACTCTTCTCTCTCTAACGGATAGTTCCAACCATGGATCTATAAATACCACCTTCACTTCCAGAATAGGGCATGAGAATTCAAGCATTTCAATTGCCATTAATCTGCTAAAAAATCTTCAAGCTCTCAACGTTCAAAAACACTCCATTACCAGTTAAGAATTCTCTAGAGTGTTTATCATTCTTGAAGGTTTATTTTCTGGAAAACAGTATACAAAAACCTCAAAGTTAGGATCTAGTTTTGATCCATTTGTAACCCTAGATTGTAGTTATCAATCTTAGGGAGAAGAAGTGTAATCACAAGAAGTTATCTAGTTTTGATAATTCTTGTGGCTCGTACTCAACGAGTTAAAAAGAAAGGAGAAAGTTTAGTTGATTTTCGATCTAGTATTTGATCGAGCCGTGGACGTACGGAAAGTTTATCCCGAACCACGTTAACTACTTATGTTCTTTATTTCTTGTTTACTTCATATTCATCTTCTTCATACTCTTGCATCTAAAACTGTTGTGTTAAGACTTATTAGTAAGAAAATGTGTTTTTTCATTAAAAAGAACATTAACCACCAAATTCCGCACACAACACTAATCGAGATTAACTCAAATTCCGCACAAAACACTAATCGAGATTAACTTGTAATAGTTATTCTTGATTATTGTTTATCTTTACATAAGGTCATAATTGAGTAAGATTAAGTCTTTCTAATAAGAAGAGTTATCTTGCTACTCTAAGCTATCTTATCTATTAAGTGTGTTTAAGCTTTATATCTTAATCTTAAAAATGAGAAAACCCTAAAAGTTTTAATTGGTGTATCCCCCCCCCCTATACACCAATCTAGCTCTTTCGGGATCAACAAATGGTATCAGAGCAGTGGTCCATTTTGACCATTGTTTTTGTTAACACAAGAGTTAATCTCTGTGTAGTCATCTTGGATAGATCTTAAAAATATTTTCACAGCATAACGCACTTGCATTTATCTAATCATCTGCTTAAGTTATGGAAGGACAGATGGTACGTGCATGCGAGGACTTTTCCATCGCGGGGTATGATGACTGGAGCTTCAGAATTGAGATGTGTTTGCGTGCTCAACACATCAAAATGTGGAAGGTCATCACAGATGGACCCATCAAAATTATGAACAAAGGAAGCGCAAGAATCAAAGATGGAACTGGACCTACTCCTTCTTTCATCATAGTTGAAAAGGAGAAGACTATTGATGAATACACTGCTGAAGAAAGAAAAGAAGCTGGACTTGATGACTATGCCAAAGGACTAATCTCAAGCACAGTTAGAGGCATATACTTGGCCAAAATTAGACATCTCAAAACAACCAAAGATGTGGGACGTGCTAAAGGAAATTAGTCTTGGATCAGATATAATTCAAGAAAATAAGTTGTCTATCGCTTGTAACAAATTCGAAGAGTTTAAAATGAAGTCTGGAGAGACAATAGCTCAAATGAAGAACAGGTTCACTGAAATTCTCATTGAGATTGCCATGATTGATAAGAACAAGTATTCTCAACTGGAGAAAAACTTGAAAGTCATTCGAGCTCTACCTGCTAGCTGGGAAATCTACTCAGCCATGCATCCCATGATGCCAGAGTTCAATTCTCTAACCACTGATTCTTTATTTGATTTACTAACTGAAAATGAGTACGAGATCAATCGTATTCATGGTTCATCTAACCTCTCTTCTAGTAAACCATCGGCCGTAGGAAACAAAGATAAAGAAACAACTTTCAAAGCTAAGGCAAAAGACAAGGAAGCAACCAAACAAACACCAACTATTGTTGTCAAGGAATCATCAAGCTCAGATGATGAGAATTACCCAACGAAAAATTATTTCGAGGAGTACTCTCTCATGGTGAAAAGATTCCAAAGAATGGAAGTAAGAGCCAACAGATACAAACGGCTCTACAAAGAAAACAACAACAAAAGCTTCAAAGGGAAAGATCGATCTGGTGATCGACCTGAACGTAAGAATGAGGTAAAATCAATCTCATATGTTAAAGTTGACCTCTCCGAATATTCTTGCTTTAAGTGTGGCAGGAAGGGACACTTCAAGACTGACTGTCCTGATATATCAAAAGCGGAGAGAGATGAGCTTCGTTCCAAAAGAGACAAAAATCTCAAAGAGCAAAGAAAAGCTATGCTAGCTGAAGAGCAATCATCTCCAAGCCACCTGTCAAATAGCTCATCCGAAAAGGATGAAGCATTTATAGCTGATGAAGTAGAAGATGAATGGGACGAGTGTCTCCTGGGCCATGACAATGGACTCGACAATCAAGAGGTAAATAGTCAAAATTCTAACTCTTCTAATCCACTTGTATATGATTTTGGTGATGAAGAAGAAGAAGAAGGTGAGGACGACCTGTAAATCGAAGACTTTACCAAACTCATGGAGGATCACGCAAGATTGAACAAGATGTTCAAACATGCAATAATGGAGAATGGAAGAATGACAACCACCATTCAAGAGATGAAGGACATTAGCAGCGCGTTCAATGACAGAGAGAACGCATTGTTAAAAAAACTCAAAAGCAAGTTGTTTGGTGTGTTTTTGTTGTGTTTTTACACGACTTGTTGAGTCTCGTTTCATACCTTTAGGTTCATTTTATGTTATATTTTGGTTTGTTTTTACGTTCGGTCTCCGTAATTGAATGTAGGTTATTTGGTGTGAAACCTGGTGCGAAATGGAGATGTAAAGATGAATCATGGATAGAATAGTATTAAATTTTATCTCGTTAGGAGTTCGTAACCACAAACAGATCCAAAATCGGAGTTCGAACACGGGAGAACGAGACGAAACAAAATTGATGCGCGCAGAAGGACAACACAATTATTTATAGCCCTTTTTGGGCGTATTTTCGATCCTTTTTCATATTTTCCTTCTCTAGAACCCTAGATACTACATTCTAGTTTATTTTCTTTGTAATTTCCACTTGGGATGAAGGATTGAGAGCGAGTTCGACTCTCAATCCGAGACTCAATCTTAGTAAGCATGTTTA
>JAPKLX010000144.1:659979-707619 GCA_026898415.1 Leonotis leonurus | reverse complement strand
ACCTTAATCCGTCTTTCCAAGGTTGAATACAAGTAAAAGCGCTAAAAAAAGAGTTATAAGATTGTAGAGTCGAGTTCTATATAAGAGATATGGGTGGTATCCTTCAAATGGCCTGGAAAAGGCTTTAAAAACGCACCAATAACTGCTAGCCAGCGGCCGCTGGGAAGCCAGCGGTCGCTGGCTACGAGCCTCTGTCTGTTACTGTAGCACAGGCCCTGTACAAAATCAGAATTTTTTGAAAAAACAAAATTAAACTTGTCTTGATAGGAATCCGTAGCCGTAGACGGATCCAAATTCGGAGTTGTAACGAAGGAGAACGAGCCAAAATAAAATTATTGCGCAAAACGAAATAATTTCGTGTATGGCAATGCTCTCGCGTTCTTTTTCGTCTCGTCTTTTGCCCGTAACTCCTAGCAAGATCCCGTCTGGTTTTCTCGGCTTCTTTCGGCTTAGCATCTTCAGCATTTCCGACATCATTTAAGCTTGATTCTTCGCTCATTCCATCATTCTACAAAAAAAATAATAAAAAACAAAACACAAAGTTAAAACAAACTAAAAGACACGAATTCGACGCCACATAAAATCCAAACACGACAAAATATAAACCAAAAACACACATAAAAACGAGCTAAACAGTATGAATGGTGGTAGGACTTAGATTGATTCGACTTTTAATTATGTTGTGTTGCTTGATTATGTTTGTTTAGTGGGGCATGTTGCTTAGCTAGATAACTTGTTCTCAATCATGATACGGTTTATGAGTGATACTCCCTTGTCATTTACGTATCTTGTTCCCTTTTTATCTTGAAAAAAAATGAATAAAAATGCTAGAAGGGTGAAACAGTTGTCGAGTTAAGTCTGTGGGCTCTACTCCTCTTATCTTTGATAATGAGTATGGGAAACCACATTGGGATATTCGATGAGAATCATTGAAGTTTATACCCAATGATCAATGCCCTTAAATAGTTCTTTCTCGCCTTCTTAAAAAAAAAGAAAAAAAAGAGATATTTAAGGGAATTTGACTTGTTGAGTGCTAGGGAGATGTGAGATGTGAGTATATCGTGATTGTGTACTTGTTAGATGGTTTAGTTAACGGGCAACACTACTAGCTTAATTGATTGACAATGTTTGATTGAAAGTTCAGTCTAGTTTAAGTCCTCGTATTGAAGGTATGAACGGTTGTTGAGGCTTGCATGTTAATTTTCTACTCGACTCGAATATGCTTTTTGATTGAATTTTGCTTGAGGACAAGTAAATGGTTAAGTTTGGGGAATTTGTTTGGTGTGTTTTTGTTGTGTTTTTACACGACTTTTTGAGTCTCGTTTCATAGGTTTAGGTTCATTTTTTGTTATATTTTGGTTTGTTTTTACGTCCGGTCTCCGTAATTGCATGTAGGTTATTTGGTGTGAAACTTGGCGCGAAATAGAGACGTAAAGATGAATCATGGATATCATAGTATTAAAATTCATCGCGATAGTAGTGCGTAGCCGCAAACGGATCCAAAATCAGAGTTCAAACGAGGGAGAACGGACCGAAACAAAATTGCTGCGCGCAGAAGGACAACAGCTGATAGCCAGCGGTCGCTGGGAGCGATTTTTAGTCGCAGATATTGTTATTTAAAGCCCGTTTTTGGGCGTATTTTCGATCCTTTTTCATATTTTCCTTCTCTAGAACCCTAGATACTACATTCTAGTTTATTTTCTCTGTAATTTCCACTTGGGATGAAGGATTGAGGGCGAGCTCGGCTCTCAATCCGAGACTCAATCTTAGTAAGCATGTTTAATTCTTATTTTGATTGTTCTATGGGTTGATTGTCTTCCTCTACCTAAGTTTTGAATTTCTTTTAATTATTTATTGATTGCTCTTTGATTCGTGCTTATTGATTTAACTCGTGCTTGTTTAATTGAAACGCTTGATCATCGTTTTGATTTATCGTTTATTGGTTGAGATCGAGAGATGATTCCAATATAGACCTAGGGTTAAATCAAACAATGATTCCAATCGGACACGTAGGAATCATATTCGTGGTTGTTATTGATTTTCCTATTGTGTAATTCGAATACGTAAGTTAGAATTACAGCTTAATTGTCGAATACAAAAGTTAGTAATTAAGAAACTTTAGGAAATCATTAATTAGCTTCGGATCATTGTTTGTAGTTGAGGAAATCCTATTAGGGTAATTTAATGCGAGAGTTTTGATTGCTGTCTAATTGAGAACACGTAAGTGATTAGTTAAACTAACTTTTAGGAAGTCCTTGATGAACGAACAATAGCATGAGTAGAGGAGCATGATTTAATTAATTGTAGGTTTTCTGAATTCTAGGCCCTTCAATCCCGAATCCACATTTTAATTTGTTTATTATTTTCATTTTATTTCTTATTCCTCCCGTTTATCTTTATTAGAGTGTTTATGATTTCTTTTTATTTTATTTTAATAACACTTAGGATTAGAGACACCCTGTTAAGCTTTACATCGAGATTCGACCGGGGTTAGCTTGCCACGTGCAGTCGACCTCGTAATAATTTGCGAGAACCTAAATTGTACACAATTCAGGCTAAACAAATTTCTTAAATCCAAAACTAAGACCTAGACACGACAACACAAAGAAAACATCAAAACTAAGACCTAGACACGACAACATAAAGAGCTAAAACGCAACAAAAACACACTAAACATAAGTGTGAAGAGAATTACGCCTTGAATGCCAAAATATCTGATCAGATCAACCGATAAGCTTCTGCTCAACGCAAGGTTGATGACTTGAGCACCATGATCAACCACTCAATACACAAGAAGGAAGATCGAATTCAACTGATCAACGACATGCAAAGAAGGGCTACAGATCACACTGGACTTGGTTTGATGGAATTGACAAGGGTCCACCAACGGGCAAGTTTGTCAAAGTAAAAGAGAAAGACAAAATAGTTAATCTAAACAACAACAACGTGAGACAACCTGAAGTTATCTTGATCAAGCAACAAAAGAATCATCTACAACAAAACCATCGTCAACAATAATATACTACTCAGGGAGTTGAATATCAACAAAGGAAACCACCTGCTAGGGGTAATAAACAACCTGGATAGAAATTCAATCAATAGCGAGCTGCTCCCTCATTCAACCAGAGAAGACAGCCACCTGCTCCCACCAAACCATCTGCTCCTAAGAAACAAGCTGCATCAGCTCAACCATCTGCTAAAAGGAAATAGATAATCTACATCAACTTCAGTGGCAAACAGATCAGGCCATCGCAGAATGTTTCCATTATTAGACAAATTTGGGTTTCAAAAAGAACTTTGTCTACTAACAAGGCACCCTCTATCAGTAGGGTAGCTGAGTAAATTTTCATTGCATGATAGGAGATCGATGAGAAGAAAGCACACAGCTCGGGGCGCGGTGTGGATACTTGATAGCGGATGCTCAAAACATATGACGTGCAACAAGGATCTGTTAATCAACTATAAGGAGAGCATTGGACCAACTGTTACCTTTGGGGGAAACTCTAAAGGATATACAAAGGATTATGGTGATCTTCAAGTTGGTAACACTACTATTTTTAATGTATCATATGTTGATGGATTAAATCATAATCTATTCTCCATTAGTCAATTTTGTGCAAATAATAAGAGAGTAGAATTTACAGCAAACAAGTGTCTTGTGAAGAATTTGGAAGGAGAAGAAATTCTTCTTACCGGAATTTTGCAGGACATGTTATATATCGTACAATGGGACGAACTGATTGAAACCTGTCTAGTAACAAAATCAAATATAGAGACTAGCTGGTTATGGCATAAACGATTAAGCCACATAAACTTCAAATCCATCAACAAGCTGGTAAAAGACAATTTGGTTGAAGGTCTATCTAATCAAATCTATGACAAAGACCACGTGTGTGAAGCTTGCCAAGCTGGAAAACAAATATGGGCATCATTTCTAACAAAGGTAGCTCAATCAACATCAAGAACTTTGGAACTTCTACATCTAGAACTTTTTGGACCTGTATCTCCATTAAGTGTAAACGGTAGAAAGTATACTCTTGTTGTAATTGATGATTTCTCCAGATTTACTTGGGTTATTTTCATGTACAAGAAAAGAGAAACTCTAGAGAAGCTACCTGATCTACTCAACAAACTCTCAAATCAAAAGGAGACATCCATCATCACCATTCGATCTGATCGTGGAACTGAATTTATCAATCATATGATCGAAGATTACTGTTCAAGGATGAGAATTCAACATCAAACATCAGCAGCTCGAACACCACAACAAAATAGAATCGTAGAAAGACGTAACAGATTGTTAAAAGAAGCTGCCCGGACAATGATCAACGAAATCAACCTTCCAAAGAATTTCTGGGCAAAAGCAATCAACACAACATGCTACACACAAAATCGATCTATCATCACACTACGTCACTGGAGAACTCCATACGAGCTGTGGAATAACAGGAAGCCTCGAATTACATATTTTTATTCATTTGGTTGTAAGTGTTACATTCACAACAATGGAAAAACTCAATTAAAAACATTTGATAGCAAAAGTGATCAAAGAATTTTCTTAGGATATTTTGATATCAGCAAAGCTAATCGTGTTTTTAATAAAAGAACTCTTGTTGTGGAAGTAACACCACATGTTGTATTTGATGAAACTAATTTTGAGGTTTCAGAAACAGATAGTTCTTCTTCAAACGATGATCTTACTCCATCCACTTTAAGAAACTCCACAGATAGACTAATTGATGATATTGTTCTATGGAGTCCACGAAAAGAAGAAGAAAGAGAAGAAGAAGAAGAAACCAATGATCAACCTGTTGCAGAAGAGCTACAGCAAGGGGGAACTGATGTACAAGCATCACAGCTAGGAGGAACAGATCAAGGGGGAAATTCACATGAATAATGTTCACAACCATCTATTGATGAACAATATGTTCCTTGATCTGTTGCATCTCCAGATCATCAACCATCTGTTCCAGATCTGGTTAATGAAATGTCTAATGTTAATTTAAATAATGACACTCTGTTTGATGTTCCTATCACAGATCATCCCGAATTTGAAAATCCACTTGATGAGCTAGAAATCGAAGTTTCTGAAGAAGAAATGAAAAGGCGAAGAAAATGGGTAGATAGCCATCCAACCAATCTCATTGTTGGGAACCCAGCAGATAGAGTCAAGACTAGACGTATGCATGGAGAAAGTGTTCTAATCAGCTGTTATCTATCTCACACTGAACCAAAAGACATCGATGAAGCCTTACAAGATGCAGATTGGACCAATTCCATGCAAGAAGAGCTTAATGAATTCAAGAGGAACGAAGTATGGTATTTGGTTAATAGGCCTAGACATCAAGGTGTGATTGGAGTTAAATGGATATTCAAAAACAAGAGGGACGAAACAGGTGAAGTTGTCAGGACAAAGCTAGACCAGTTGCCAAAGGTTATTGCCAACAGGAAGGGATTGACTTCGATGAAACTTTTGCACCTGTGGCACGACTAGAACCTATCAGATTGTTTCTCGCCTACGCTGTTTACCAATGCTTCAAAGTGTTCCAAATGGATGTAAAGAGTGCTTTCCTAAATGGAATTCTAGAAGAAGAAGTGTATTTGGAACAGCCACCTGGCTTTGAAGTTGAAGATGAAAACAAGGTTTACAGATTGGTCAAAGTAGTATATGGATTAAAACAAGCTCCTCGAGCTTGGTATGAGACCTTGTCCACCTTCTTGCTACAATCGGGATTCAAAAGAGGATCAGTGGACAAAACACTTTTCACCATCAAAGTTCAATGCTATATCCTTTTGGTTCAAATTTATGTTGATGACATTATTTTTGGATTTAAATCTGAATTCCTTTGTAACAAATTTAGCAAGCTTATGCAGGACAAATACAAGATGTCTATGATGGGAGAAATGAATTTCTTCCTAGGCTTGCAAGTCAAGCAATCAGCTGATAAGATTTTAATCAACCAATCCAAATATATCAATGATCTCATCACAAAGTTTGGAGTAAAAGACAGCAAACCAATAAAAATTCTCATGCAAACGAATGGACAGATCGGTCCAGATGTGCTTTGGAAGATAGTTGATATAAAACAGTATCGTGAAATTATCGGATCATTATTATATCTACATCTGGGACTTGTCAATTTCTTGGAAGAAAGCTCATTTCATGGTTTTCCAAAAAGAAAACTTATGTTGCAACCTCAACAACAGAAGCAGAGTAGAACGCCAATTTTGTGGCTCAAACAATAGCTAAAAGACTATGAAGTCTAATTGAATGTTGTACCCATTTTCTGTGATAGCTCCAGCGAGATTGCTATCACACAAAATCCTGTTCTTCACACTCGCTGCAAACATGTGGATGTTCGCCATCATTTTATACGTGATCACGTTGAAAAGAAGAACATCAATATCGTGAAAATTCACACAGATGTGCAGTGAGCTGACATTCTTATAAAAGCGTTAGTCAAAGATCGATTCAAAATGCTTTTTGGGAAACTGGGGTTAATAAACCTAATTTAAATCGGTACAAGTGTTGGTAACAGATAGTTGTTGGTAAAAAGCCATCTGTTGCAATACATCTCTAACTCTAGCTGTACATAATCATATCATATTTATCTAATCATACAGCTAGATATTTTACAAGGAATGTGAAAATCAAGAAAAAATAGTGAGTTGTTCCAATTAGACAGTCAACAACTAGTTGTTAAATGAAGAATCAAGAATAGCAAACCGATTAAGATGTCAAACGATCTGCTGGGCATTAATCAAGGGGGAATCTAAACATGAGTCATAAATATCATTTATTTCTCTAACTCTTTTATTATTTATGTCTCATGATTAATAATAATTTCCATTTAATATTAGATAATGCCAAAAGTCCAAAATGTCAAAAAAAGTGAGGGATAAAGGGAAGATCATTTAATGTTGCAGTCCTCGGTTCCTGTATCGAGGCAATGATGTGACCCTATGAAGACACAATTTGATGGCGTGTGCGTTTCAATCGTCTTTTGGGCAGCAAATGATTAAATCAGGGAGTAATCTCAACCGTTGATTGTTATTACTTTTACTTGATTCAATCGGAGCCATCCATTATTTGCTTATATATATAAGTTCGTTTGACTGTTTCTCTTCTTACACTTTCAAACTTCTCTCTCTCTCAAAACCTTAAAATCGCCATTGTTATTTCTCTCAAGCTTTTTCTCGAGACATTTGTCAACTTTCACACAGTCACTGAAATCTTTCCAAAATGACTGCATCCGAAGCTTGTTCTTCATCTTCTCACGCATTTTCGATACTATTATCGGAAATGCTTCACATGATTGAGGCGAAATTGTCACTGGAACCTCGCGCCGTACTTACACATCACGGGTTTCATACAATAGATGTTTTATTTGCAAAGATTGTGATGTGCACAGGTTAAACCCATATAGAAGCATGCACTAGGGTTTTATATCTGTTTTCCTCTTCCATATGACTTATATGATCTTGACTGGATAATGCTTATTTGAAAGTTTAAAATATACATTCTTCATGTTATCCCATTGATATATATCATAATCCTGTGTTAAAATATTCATGATTAGACTTATGATACATGCCCTTAATCCTATAATGTGATATTGGTATAAACCCTAAAAGAGATCATAATTGTGGTGTTAATTGGACTAAACATGTTTAGTTCGGTGTTAATCATTTTTGCTATATGTTTATCCTTTTGGTTCAAAATGACACTTGCTGTCATTATCAATAACATATGTTTGACAGCGAGCTGTCACAGACACACACTTAATCAAAATCTGTGTTTTTGTATAGGGTTCCACAAAATCATCACCATGGAACCGGACTATTATCTCCTGCAATAGGTAGCTCTATTCTATTTCTCCTGGTTGGAGGATGAACGAGAGGAATATACTGTGGAAATCCCTGTTGGAAAAACAAAGGAAGAAAACATGCGCACAACCGTTATAGAAATGATATTACAAACATATCATCTCACTGATGAAGGGGAGATCACCATTGAAGAAGTAACAGATGAAAAAATACAGCAAACTGTGGACATTATGGTTTCCCAGCCTCTCACATGGACCGGGAAAGCATTTAACACGGGGTTAATACTTCCCTCTTACCGTTTGCTCTTAGACTACGTCCAGAAGGTGTTCTTGGGACACCAAGGGACCTAAGATGCCATGACTCCAGGGAAGTTGAGGGTAATGACTGCTGTATTGTTAAACTTGAAGGTAAACTGGGCCAGGTCGTTGCTCAAACTGATAGTTGAGGAGGAGCAACAGATCGACATGCGCCAAGATTCAGATGGATTTTTTCAAAAAGATAAGCACCATCATTGCTGGATTCTTTCAAAAAGACAAATGGCACAAATCTGTTGAATTTAGCTAGGATTGGATTTTGCCTAGGACTAGGCATCAGATCGAGATGGCCATTGGCACGACATCTCAAATATTTTTCAAAGTTACCGATGATAAGATGAGGAAGGCCCTAATAAAAACTAGGCAATCAAACTGTCACAGCCCAATTTCTTAACCCTTTCTTAGTCAAGAGATTAGGCCATGACTCACTTAACTTAGAAATAACTCTAACAATTGATGTTTGGTTGCAAAGAAACTCATTTAAGTTCTCGCGAAAAACAGGGCAGGGCCGACACGTTGACTTCGAAAAGCCCATAACTTTCTCGTTTGAACTCCGAATTAAGATCCGGAAGAACCGTTGGAAAGATATCGAAAAGATCTTTAAAATGGTACCAAATTCAGAAAATTTGGACTTCTAAAACTCACGGAAAAGAGGGTTCAACTGACTGCCCTGTTTCTAGCAAAATCAAAGTTTACACAATTTTTGAACTTGGAGTTTCAACACATCAAAATACCAACTCAAGCAACCAAGAGATAGAGATAGAACATGATAACTCACAAAGGAAAGTGAAACCATGGATACCAAAGACTAAACCAATACATAGGTGCCAGACGTCAAATGACAACAAACATAGGATCGCAACGGAATCATGAGTTGAGCTACATGTATGACGACATATAACTCAACATACAAACAACTAACATGAACAATAAGACAATCTATATTTCACTGAATGGTTCGCATACAAAACAACTACAGTGTTCGAATCCATCGCCATCTCCAGCTCAACCTGCACGTTAAGAAAACATGCAGGGCGTGAGTACATAAAGCACTCAGTGGACACATGCCAAAACATTTAAAATCTTGCTCATAGAGCTAAAATATTGACTTGCCAAATCTTTCTTTTCTGAAAATAATGTAACTGAGCATGCATGAAATGTGTCTGCAGACATAAATCTGAAATCTGTAATACCATATCTACGCACTTCTTGTGTTGAGAGGTAGGCCTCCCTCTCAAACACTATGACCGGCCGATCCGCTCACCGGCTCACGGTCACAAATGTGTACACAAACCCTTACCGGCAGCTCGTCCGGCATAGGGCCGATATCGTAATTCTCTCGTAGATAGGCAATATGCAACATGCTTAAAAACAGGCAAGTCAACTTCTTTAACATAAAACATAATGCATAAATAAATCTTTAGCACGTGCATAACTTTTAGTTAGAAAGCCCACCTGGATGTTCCTTAGAGCTAAGGAACTAATTTGCTCATAACCACCATCTATCCTCGTCTTCTAGATCCTCTCTTTTCCTTCCACTTTTATCCCCTCGATCTCATCTACCTCTTCTTTCTATAATGATTCAAAGTTAATTAGTTTCTCATACTTAATTCTCATTCTTCTTATAATCTACTTCGATTATCATTTCGCATGCTTATAACTTATTCGGTTATTGCATCCTTCAAATTTAACCTCTCATTCATTATTTATCTTACTTATATCATCACTTCACTTCTTTACTTACTAAACTAACAATTTCCAACTTTTACATACTTGGCTAATTTAATCTCATAGTTCCACATTATACTTCATATTCTTCCCTCATCATATCTATGGTATTAGATCAAACCATTAAACCCTCTACATGTACCTTTGGATCATCCCCTTCTCCAAGCATTTTATGAATCTCCATGAAGTGGTAATTCTATCTTCAAATTCTTAGTTTATCTATGCTTATTATCATCTAATTAGTTTCTATTCATCATCACTTAAGCAATTTACCATCAACATATATATAAACCATGAACTTCATACATTCTTAAATTTTTGAAAATCTCATTCTAGTGCATGAAAAATTCCCAATTAATTATTCTAAGCTTTATTCATACCATTGATTCCAATTATGATCTCAAATTACACAAATAAAATCAAAATCTTATAGAACACTTAAGGGCAATTTTCGGTCCTTAAGAAGAAAATTAGAAAATTGATTTTTGATCTAATTTCTTGCTCTAATCATGCTTAGTGATGTCTAATGATACTTATTCATATCCAATTCAAGCAAATTCATGCATATTCTTCAAAATCAAATTAGGGTTTATGGTGAAGATTTAGGGCAAATCTAATTACTCTTCATATCTTATAATTCTTTTCAAATTCTTACTTCAATCATGATTCTCTACTCATTTCATATCACATATATGGAAATTAACATCATATCTTCATGAATCATAAAGCATAATTTATCATAGATGAAAATGCAACTTTCTTCAATTTCTATAAATTAAAGAGGTAAAGATAGAAGATAGTACCTCAAAGACACTTTTTCTTCAAATTTTGGATTCAAAACCTAGCTTAGAAGCTTAATTATGGAAGAAGAAATTTTTGTCTATGGTGGAAGAGCAATTTTCGAAAATGAGGGGGTGAAGGGAGGTAGAAGATGATAAATATTAGGACAATTTCTTATCTCTTAAGTAATTTCATGTAATTGGTTAATTAAATAATTAAATACATAATTCTACATCACTCTAGGGGTTTCTAGAACCTTCTAGAACATCCGTTTTTGGGTTCCGAGATATTAATACTGGATTACTCATCTCGACACAAGGAATCCACCGGTTCAGACCGTTCGTGATTCCGAGTTCATTTGAACAATTTATGCGAGTTTTAAGATACCGAACAAATTTAATTAAATAAATTCCCTCTAAAAACCATATTTTCTAACAAAGTCTTTATAATAATCTCTTCTATATATCTTAGAAAATTGAGCATAATTTGTAGGTTCTACTACAACTGTCGGATTCTCAATCCGAATTTTAATCGAAAACTTATTTAATTATTACCGAAATGGTAATAATAAATTTTTATTCTCTAATTTGCCTGTTTTCTAGCTTAATGAAATTTCTAAATCCATTTTTCTATATTATATAATAGATAAAAATTTTCTCTTCTGAGGGGTATGCATCGTCTGAGTTTATTCTATCTCAACCCCTTTCTTTTATCTCTAATATGGAATTATTAAATTCCATTTTCTTTCTTAACGAATATTCGTAATTCTCTCTTCTAAATCGTATAATAGATTCTTCAAACTCTTCTTAATCTCATAAAAATATTCTCTTAAGGATGCATAGCCTTAATTAAGGTTTAATCACGTTTTAATTATGGCTACAGTATTTCGGGGTATTACACAAACAAAGAATGGGTGATACCCACAAAGAAGCCAGAGACAGTAGGAGAAGCAGCAGCAGCTCAGGCAGGAGAAGAGCAACCTGCCAAAAGAAAAGCAGCTGGGAATCCAAAACCAGCTGCTGCAGCTAAGAAAATGAAGAAACCAACCAAGGAACCATCACTTGTGATCAAACAACAAAAGAAGAAGGCACTAAAGAAAATTACAAGAAAGGAGGAGAAAAAGAAGCCCACTGCTTGCAATCTTCAGGACGAGCTGGATGAGATAGTGATTGAAGATGCTGAACCAATTACAACTATACATCCACAACAACCATCTGCTCAAGAAATTGATGAAAGGGAGCCAGATGCTCATGATATCAATGAGGCAAATATGGAGGTGAATGCCCACGAACAACCCACTGTTGATATTAATGAACGATTGAGAGGATCTCAATTGATTTTTGAACAATTGAAGGAGAAAGCCATTGTCGTGGTTCTAAAATCTATGCTAGGAATCGAACTGACACCCAATGCATTTGAAATGGCTCAACGCTTCCAGACCTATCTGGAAATTCGTGATTGCAAGTTCTACATCCTGGAGGCCATTCTTTTGTTATTTCCGATCAGCGAGCTGAAGCTCGAAGAAAATAAGTTGTTAATTTATTTTGGATTTTTGGATATGCCAGATGCTCGCCAGTACTTTCGCACTTATGTGCTCACAAAAATGAAAGAGGAGGTCGTTACTTTAAATATCGATCTGAGTCCATTCTATGAGAAGGAGAAAGACTTGTACAATCTTTTTGTGGACTTACAATCTGGTGATTTCGACGACGTCTTCAATTTTGAAGAACAAACTGTGGAGAAGAAGGATCCTTCAGCTGCTGGTGAAACATTTACCTCACAGCCCGCTGATATGTTTCAAATGGAAGAACAAGCTGAACCATCTGCTGGACACAAAGAATCTACTGCTACACATGTTGAGGATAAACAAGAGGATGCAGCAGATGTGAATTTTACAGATCCCCCTGTTCATGATAAATCTCAACAACAACCATCTGTTATTGACTCTCAAAGCACTGTCCAAGAAAAGCCCACTGCTGAGCCTGAATCTGCACCGAAGAAAATCAAGAAGGGATCAATTCTCATTGTTGAAGGGCCATTAGTTGATGCTGAGCCCACTTATGAGGTGTTCACAAAAGGCACAGCTCCAGATGGATTCAAACATCATGATCTCAAGGAATTGCTCACTGCGCCTCTTGGACCACAGATGCCACAGGAGTAGTTGAATGAGCTCATCCACATCCACATCAACAATCGATCTGCTGCCATTGCAAACTTCATCTATGCAGTTGCTGAGAAAGCCATTCGAGCTGTTGAAGGAAATTTCCAGTGTGCTCATGACGGTCTGTCTGACGAGCTGCACAATGATTTGAACAGCGACAGAGATTTAAAGTACTCAACGATGAGATTGCTTCCCTCCAACTTATCATCTCCAAGGACTTTCTTGATGATTTCGAAAAGGGGGTAGGAAAAGAGGTGATACAGCCCGTTGACAAAGAAAAAGCCAGCTGCTACAATAAAGAAGAAGCCTGCAACAAGGAAAATAAAAGCCAAATAGGCAGCTGATGCTAGACTTATGCAGCGAGAAAATGAGAAAAAAAGGGAAGTTGGAAGAGGATGCTAGAATGGCTGCTGATAGAAAAAGAAAGAAGGTATACACGGACAAAGATGAAGAAGTAGAAATGTTTCTAGCTGGTTACAAGGCCGAACAGGTAGTTGATCCGGAATTCAGAAAACTCTAGAGAGCAGAAAAATAAAGGCAAGGAGAGATGGAGACCAGATTTAGTGATGATAAAGTTGAGACACCAGAAGAAGATGCTGATGAGCCAACTAATCCTATGTTCAAATTCTTTGAAAAGTTCTAGCTGACTCACCCTCAAAATCTTACATGGCTTCACAGCAAAGTGTCACAGTGGAATAAGATAGTCAAAGAATTCATCATGCAACATTACTACCTACTCAACACAAATGTCCAAGGTGGATCAATTGATCATATGTTCAGAGAATTTCTAAGCAAACATAAAAATTAAACATTCGTCGAGTATCTTCACAGACAATCTGCCATGACGAATGTTCCTCTCACTGCTCCGAAGAAAACAACCATGCTTTATCCGAGAATTCTAGGAACAACAGAGGTTGATCACACTGCTATTCTGAATGTCATCAACAATTCTGCTCAACATATGAATTATCCCATTGATTTTAACAACAAAGACTACAGAAGAATATTCAATGGGATATATTCTCAATCTGCTGAAAAGGAACAAAGCTAACCACCGCCATATCAATGAAGAAGTGTTCTCTATTTTGTGTTTAAACTTTTTGTAATACAGTTAGCTATCTTGTACTTAATTTCTCTATCTGTACTCAGCTTTTCTATCAATAAAAAGTTTAAAATTCTTGGTTCTTAAAAATCAACCTGATGACAATATCTCTTTGTGCAGGAAATATTTTTATACTTGTTATTTGATGATTTATATATTTGCATATTAACGGCTTGCTATATTCAAACTGTTGTTCTCAACACTCAAGAAAATCATAAAGTGTGGTTTCGACATCATCAAAAAGGGGAAAATTGTTGGGAACCCCACGAATTTATTTATGTTTTGATGATGTTTCTCGTAACAACACTTAGTCATTTTATGATCTCTGAAAACCAAGTAGTCAATGTCATCTTTTAAGGAACAAGCTTAACTATAAAAGAAGCAGATCGTATGATTTACTATCTAAATTATTCTTCCAAAGCTTTCCTGGACATATTGACTACTAAGATTACAAGTATTTATTGAGATGTACAGACAGTTAGTTATAAGTTTGGAACAGATCGATTTAATGAAATAACGATCTGTCTCACAAATATTACAACTCGCTGTCTACCTATAATTGTCTTGGTTTTTGATTTCATTATCTCTAGAATGTTTTTACAGATCACAATTGTAAAAGAATTTTGAAGTATCAAACTTACTTATAACGATCTGTCTTTCATTATCTCTAACGGATAGTTCCATCCATGGATCTATAAATACCACCTTCACTTCCAAAATAGGGCACGAGAATTCAAGCATTTCAATCGCCATTACTCTGCTAAAAAATCTTCAAGCTCTCAACGTTCAAAAATACTCCATTACCAGTCAAGAATTCTCTAGAGTGTTTATCATTCTTGAAGGTTTATTTTCTGGAAAACAGTCTACAAAAACCTCAAAGTTAGGTTCTAGTTTTGATCCATTTGTAACCCTAGATTGTAGTTATCAATCTTAGGGAGAATAAGTGTAATCACAAGAAGTTATCTAGTTTTGATAATTCTTGTGGCTCGTACTCAACGAGTTAAAAAAAAAGAGAAAGTTTAGTGGATTTTTGATCTAGTATTTGTTCGAGTCGTGGACGTAAGGAAAATTTATCCCGAACCATGTTAACTACTTGCGTTCTTTATTTCTTGTTTACTTCATATTCATCTTCTTCATACTCTTGCATCTAAAACTGTTGTGTTATCAATAATGCTTAAATACATTTTGAAATTTGTACACTTTAATACTAAATAAACATGACTATCATACTTAACAGACCCCTAGAACCAGACACCTTGAGGTAAATCCCAGAGATGACCTTACGCAGAGGTGAAGGATACTCAGACCCTGCCCTTTGGATACCAGCCAGATCACAAGGGTCCTCAGATCCTTCTTCGCTTCTCGGTATTCCAGAACTAAACTCACCCTTGTAGAGTATTTTCTTCCGTAGCGAGTTTCCTTTTATCTTTATACAAGTGGTGTTGATATTATTTCCTATCAGCTTGTCCCCCTAGTCTCAGAAGTAACCTCCTCCATCTTATGAGACATGCCTTATTACTAAGTTCTGGCAAAATCCTGCCTTTTTCGAGGACTTTTTTCGTAATTTTGCAGTCTTTATCCTCGGGTACTGCACTCTGTCATAATTATTACCTGACATAGTGTGTAAAAATTTATAATTACCCTTTTGACTGTTGAGTTACTGTACACGTCTTTTCACTGTCCTGTCCTTGGGGACTTCATTCGTCACTTAATCCTAACCGCGAGAGTAGGAAATCTTTTTTCATCCGGACACTACACATGTTGATTTAATGTTGGGAAGTGGACTTTAGCACCTCCCGGAGGGTAGGTCCTCCATGTATCGTACCTAAGAGAGCTTATGGGAGTGCGGCCTGTCTCAGTCGAAAAGGGTCTGTACTACCATTGTTGATGAGAGGTTAAAGGAATTGATTAGTACTACTCATACCAACATGGTGCATCATCTTTTCAGGTGACCTCTTAGTAGAAACTCCAAGGTTAAGCATGCTTGGCTTGGAGCAATACTATGATGGGTGACCTACTGGGAAGTGTCCTGAATCAGCTTGTCAGTGAGGACAAAGCAGGCTGGGAAAGAAAATATTGGTGTGTGGGGCCAATACGTCAATTCTGATGAGCGCAAGCCCGCTTATAAATAATTGAAGCCTTAACACATTTCTTCAAAAACTTACTGGTCTTTCCGCCTAAACACATTTCTAAAAAAACTTACTGGTCTTTCCTCATTGAATTCTCCCTACCTTTTCTACCTCTAACCCTTTCATTCCTCGAAGGTATACTCCCTCCTGTTCTTATTTATGTTTTTGTTATGTAAATCGATAATTTTGTTTATTCACGTTATATCCGACTGAACTACTGGCGGATTTCATGTTATCTATCCTTTCATTTCGACATATAATCTGTAGAATTTTGTCTTCCTAAAAATAAATTTCTATGCAATGTATCGTATGGTCTTTGTTCTTGTAATATAATATTGTTTGCTTTCTAACGCCATTTTCCCTTTTTCTCTTCTTTTCCTTGAGCAAACGAAAATGCTGAACTGAGTTCAACCTTTATATTATGAACTATATGATCTCAGTTATTAATCTTAATATTTATTCCTCCACAAGATTTCCTTTTTCCTAGTTTTAAAATAAGCGTTTGCCAATTCATTTTTCTTTCGTAGCATAGGTATGTGTTTTATATGTTTTTGGTCTCGTTTATAATACGCTTTTGATCTTCAAATGCTTAGTTTATTGTTCGAGTTGATGCTTTGGTTTTCCTTATGCTACATTGTAGGTGAGAATCAACAAAAATGACTTCCGAGAGTTCGATAAAGGAAACGAGACCAAAAGACGAAGAAAAAGGGCAAAAATGTGGACTTTGGCCGAAGATGGACCTAGCGAACGCTAGGACTCCAGCGCTCGCTAGGGTGGAGGACGTGTGCGGGCAGAACTTGGGGCTAGCGGTCGCTAGCCCCCTAGCGATCGCTAGCCCCCTAGCGATCGCTAGCCCATGCACCTCACCCAAGGCAGAACTGGGGGCCAGCGGTCGCTAGCCCCCCAGCGACCGCTGGCCCTGCGCACTCAACCAAGACAGAACGTTGGGGTAGCGCTCCTTCACGTTTTAAACACCACGTGTGATTTTTCAGAGACACACTGCTTCCTTCACGTTTTTATTCTAGTTTAGGGTTTAGACCACGAGAGAAAATACCTTTTAGTCTAGATTTTATTTCCTGTTCATTCTTCAATTGAGTTGTGGATTTGTTCGTGATTCAAACCCGGTAATCATTAATGCAATATTTTTTCCTTTTCATCCGTGAGTTCTTTTACTGCTTTCTTTCTTACTTTATAATTTATTTCCTTTCTGCTTGCTATTGTTTAATTTCAACCTCAGTAATATCAATCTTCAATCATGTTAATCAATCAAATTAAGGAATGTTTAAATTCAGTTTCTTTAATTCTTCGTTCTTAGATTTAGATTTAATTGCTTATTTAATTTTCGTCTAGTTAGAGTAATTAGATTAAAAATCCAAAACCCTTTCTCCCTTTCTTTTAAATTGCTTTCTGTTCTGCAACATAGATAAAGCCCTGTTTAGCCTTCATTGAGAATACGACTTAGGGTTAACTTACTAGTATACATCGAACTTGTTCTCTTGCGAGCTATTTAATAATAAACTGGAAGTATATTGGCTGGAAAAATTCCCCGTGCCCGATACTGAGTCCTTTTATTGGACAGTGGGTCTGGTCTAAACAACGCCACGTACTACAGTTAAAAATAAGTAGGAACAAATTTTGGCGTCGTTGCCGGGGATGACTTTAGGCATTTATTTGTGTTGCATTTTATTTTATTTTATTTTTGTTTATTTGTTTTATTCCTTTGCTCCCGCAAGGTGCGTTTGATCTTCTTTTGGTTTGTGTATGCTAGGTCGCCGAATCTTGAGACAAGAGTTGGTACCCTACGTCGACAACATCAATAGAAGAGAAGCCGTACGTGAGGAGCGGTTTAGGGACGTTATCAACCTCGCCACACTATTCGAAGAGCAACTGGTAATAATGGCCGAGGAAAACGGAGCCCCTAAGAAGCTCAGAGACTTTGCCAGGCCATCCTATGGCATTACGACATCTGCTATTGTACTCTCCACTAAGGCCAGGAATTATGAGCTGAAGCACAACCACATCAATCTGCTTCCTTCATTCTACGGGCTAGCTAATGAGGATGCACTCCTCTTCATTAGGGAATTCTGCACAGCCGTCCACTCTATCTCTCTTCAGGCACTGAGCGAAGAGGAACTCCTGAAGAAGTGCTTTCCTTACTCACTAAAGGACAGAGCAAAGACATGGTACCTCTCCCTGCCAGCACGATCTCTACCTACTTGGAAGGCGGTGAGTACCACGTTCTTACTGAAGTACTACCCAAATCACAAGACGCAGCAAATCCGACTCCAAATCATGCAGTTTGCTCAGGAACCTGAGGAGCCTTTTCACGAGGCCCTTGATAGATTCAGAGAGCTCCAGCAGCAGTGCCCGCACCATCAGATTGTACCAGAACTCCTCTGGCAGATCTTCTACAATGGATTGCAGCACACTTATCAGTTCATGGTAGATACAGTGGCTGGAGGGAACATAACTGAGAAGACTGCAGATGAGGCAATTGAGATTTTCGAGACGCTGGCCACTAATTCGCAGCAGAAAATCTCACGGTCTAAGAGAGTGGAGGTCCGAGAGATCGGAGTCAGCCCAGACCTCAAGAAGCAGATGGCCGATATGATGCGAGAATTGCAAGAGTTGAAGATGAGCAAGGCCTCCGCAGTGACCAAGCATGAGCCGGCATCTGAGCCGTGCCCGATATGTGGTGATCTCACTCATGACGAGAATCACTGCAACAGAATGGCGGAGATGACATACGAAGGAGAAGCAGAAGTTTATGCTGCACAAGGCTTCCCGCCACGCCCTCCATTCGAGCAGCATCCAGCTCAGCAGACTTCGGGATGGAGAACCCAGAACAACTCTCCGTGGAAGGGGCCGAATCAAGGCTAAGGCCCAAACTTTCCTGCCCAACGAGCACCTCCACAGCAGTATTACCCACCGCAGCAAGGGTATTATCCGCAGCAGCCCTACTACACACCTCAGCATGGGTATTATCCACCTCCACCGCACTATCAGCATCCACTTCCGCAGTTCCAGCAGTTGCCACAGCCGCCGCCGTCCCAATTTCAGCAGCCGGCACCGCAGTTCCAGCCACAGTTTCCACCTGCACCGCGAGCAGCACAGCCTAAATCATCTTTAGAGGACAGTCTTGCAGCTTTCATGCAAGAGAGCAAACTAGCTCGGGAGGCGCAAGAGGCCACTATCAAACGCCTCGAGAGTCAAGTCGGGCAGATCTCGGGAGCTATGAATCAGGTGCAGCAGCAGCTACAACCAGGAAGGATACCGGGACAAGGACATACACCACACCAGGTGCAAGCTATTACTATTCTACGTAGTGGCAAGCACGTGGATAACAAAGTGGAGCTTCCGGAAGCTAAGAAAGACGAAGTGACGGAGAAGAAAGAGAAAGAAAAAGAGAAGGAGCCGGAGCAGTCAGCTATTCAGTTGCACAAGGCGGCTAATCCGTACAAGACACCAATTCCCTTCCCGAGCAGACTGAGGAATGAGAAGCTGGAACAACAATTCAAAGACTTCTACAAAATGCTTTCTCAAGTGCGTGTGAATCTGCCCTTATTGAAGATCATTCGAAATGTTCCATCCTACCTCAAGTTCTTCAAGGAGCTTGCCTCCAAGAAGAGAAGATATGCTGATGACGAGTCCGTGATGGTGTCCGAGGTAGCCATCTCTATTATGCAGCAGCCTCTTCCACAAAAACTGCGAGATCCAGGTAGTTTCGTCATCCCCCTCGCTCTAGGGAATGGTAAGATTGTGACAGGTATGCTCGATTTAGGTGCTGGTATTAATCTTATACCTTACTCGATTTTTAAGGAATTAGAGTTAGGTGAATTGCAACCCACTCGCATGAGCCTACAGTTAGCTGACCGTTCTGTTAGGTACCCTAGAGGAATCATTGAGAATATTCTTGTGAGTGTTGGTGGTCTGATAGTGCCTATGGATTTTGTTGTTTTAGAAATAGGTGATGTGCATGAAAACGGACGTGATCACACGTTATTGCTAGGTAGACCATTCATGAAAACTACTAATACTTTGATTGATGTGAAAAATGGTAATATTAAGATGTCAGTGTTAGGAGAGTCAGTTTCGTTTTCTGTGCATAAGCAAAAGGCTATGACCTCTGTTAGTTCCATTGAAAATTGTGCATTTATTGACTCTGTTGATACTTTTGCCGAGGTCTCTGTTGTGCAGGATTCCAATATGGACGAGAGTTTCAGATCAGAAGTCGAGGTCGGAGCAGTCACTAGCCCTCAGCTGCTCCCAGCACTCAAGCACACAAGAGCAGCAACCGCCACCCTCCTTAGCCGTCGCTACCTGCCGCGAAACCGTACTTTTTCCCCCTTTATCCGACGCCCCTCTTTCCCCCTTCCTCCATACGGATTTTATCCCAAAAATCATCTTTCCCTCTTATTCCCTCTCACCCGATGCACACCTCCCCCAAACCTTCTATCAAAACTCCTCAATCATTCCACTTCTCCTCCCTTAATTTTGTCACCCACCATCTCTCCCACCCAACTCCACTCATTTCCACCCACCGGAGACCCCTTCCACAACCGAAGGGCGCCACCTGCTCGCTGCCGCCACCGCTACTTTCTGGTGAGATTTTCCGCGCACTCCATTCAGTATTATTCACCATCCACGGCTCGTACTCTCTACCGTGACTTTGGAGGGTACAACAACTTCATGATAGCGAGTCAGCGCAGGATCGAGCAATAGGTTGTCAAGAAAAACTACCGGATTGCCGAGCTAAATGCTCAATGGTTGAGCTGGGTTCTCTTTGATCCACCGCCGCCGCCGGATCAGCAGTGACTTCTCACTGCTGCTTAGTATGTTTTCCTTTCTTTCTTTTTTTCGTGTGTGTGTCCGGGTTGTTTTCATTTAGTTATTTTCTTTTGTTGTTGTTTTCTTTGCTTGTTTGTGTTTCTCTTTCAGGTTTGCATCTCTACACTAGTTGATCACACTCCACCACCGCCGCATCATCCCGAATCGGGTAGTTTCTTTCCTCCAATCTATTTTTATTGTAGCAATGAGGACATTGCTATCTTTATTTCGAGGGGGAGGGGTGTGTCTGCTTTATAGCATGCGGCGTATTATTAGAACTGTGTAGTTGTTCATACATGTTTGTCCAATTGTTGTTGAGCTTGATATGATTAGTGTGTGATTTTGACGAGGACTTGTTAATTATTTTTGATGACATGAATTGTCGTTGTGAGTTATCGATTGGTTATGAGTATTGTATCTTGATCATAGTTGATGTGGGTCACTCTTTGTGTGATGATTTTATGTGATAGCTCGTACCGTTGTGAATTTGGCTAAAAATTGCTTGTTGGCTAGGCTTGTTTGATAATTATTGTGTTTGTACGATTGAGTTGGGAGGCTTCTGCTCCTCTGGAAACCATGAGCATGGGAAACCACACGAGAACACTTTAGATGACCTCTAAATGTTTTTGTCTCGTGACTTTTGGCCATATAACCCACTCTTTCGATATCTGGCTCGAATGGCCTTGATAATTGTAATTGAGCCGCTTGAATTATTTGAATAGGTGATAAGAACTCTACCCCTCTTCCTCTATGAAATCGAAATAAATTTTTGAATTCGAGGAATGGGTATGGGAAACCACACTAGGATACTCGGTTTATCCGAAGATCACACCTAGTGACCAATGTTCTATATATCACTGAAAATTCCTTGCGATTTGGCTCTTTATTTATTGTGATTAAAACATCCAAAGGATAGCTTGTGAGTGATTGAAAAAACTGAATTTACATGCGTTATTGAGTTTGATCATATTAAGTTGCACTTTCGAGGGAAACACATAATATTGATTGAATTATAAGCTTATGATCCTTTTTGATTGCTCGTAATGAATATGATTGCCATTGCATGATTATACTTGTCACTTGTTTTGAAATCTCCGTTTTATGTCGAGTTTAGACTTGCTTGAGGACAAGCAAGGTATTGTGTGTGGGGAGGTTGTTTTATATGTTTTTGGTCTCGTTTATAATACGCTTTTGGTCTTCAAATGCTTAGTTTATTGTTCGAGTTGATGCTTTGGTTTTCCTTATGCTACATTGTAGGTGAGAATCAACAAAAATGACTTCCGAGAGTTCGATAAAGGAAACGAGACCAAAAGACGAAGAAAAAGGGCAAAAATGTGGACTTTGGCCGAAGATGGACCTAGCGAACGCTAGGACTCGAGCGCTCGCTAGGGTGGAGGACGTGTGCGGGCAGAACTTGGGGCTAGCGGTCGCTAGCCCCCTAGCGATCGCTAGCCCATGCACCTCACCCAAGGCAGAACTGGGGGCCAGCGGTCGCTAGCCCCCCAGCGACCGCTGGCCCTGCGCACTCAACCAAGACAGAACGTTGGGGTAGCGCTCGCTGGCCCCTAGCGAGCGCTACCCTGGCGCAAATCTTCCACGCCTATTTAAACACCACGCGTGATTTTTCAGAGACACACTGCTTCCTTCACGTTTTTATTCTAGTTTAGGGTTTAGACCACGAGAGAAAACACCTTTTAGTCTAGATTTTATTTCATGTTCATTCTTCAATTGAGTTGTGTATTCGTTCGTGATTCAAACCCGGTAATCATTAATGCAATATTTTTTCCTTTTCATCCGTGAGTTCTTTTACTGCTTTCTTTCTTGCTTTATGATTTATTTCCTTTCTGCTTGCTTTTGTTTAATTTCCAACTCAGTAATATCAATCTTCAATCATGTTAATCAATCAAATTAAGGAATGTTTAAATTTAGTTTCTTTAATTCTTCGTTCTTAGATTTAGATTTAATTGCTTATTTAATTTTCGTCTAGTTAGAGTAATTAGATTAAAAATCCAAAACCCTTTCTCCCTTTCTTTTTAATTGCTTTCTGTTCTGCAACATAGATAAAGCCCTGTTTAGCCTTCCTTGAGAAAACGACTTAGGGTTAACTTACTAGTATACATCGAACTCGTTCTCTTGCGAGCTATTTAATAATAAACTGGAAGTATATTGGCTGGAAAAATTCCTCGTGCCCGATACTGAGCCCCTTTATCGGACAGTGGGTCTGGTCTAAACAACGCCACGTACTACAGTTAAAAATAAGTAGGAATAATATGTCTTTACCGGAGAAACTCAAGAACACTGCGAGAGAAAGGGCCACCAAAATCATGGCCGAATGGGCCCTCGCAGACGCTGCGGAAGAACACAAAGAGAAATAATTAAACTCCCTTCGTTAAGAAGTCAAAAATCTTCGGGGTCTATTAGATGACCTTGAAGAGGAATTTCAAATGCAAGCAAAATTTGATGAGGAGAGCATGCAGAATTTGGTGGATAAACGTCAAAAACACGGGGAGAATATTATGAACACTACCTCTAAGTCTTACAGGAGGGGCTTTGAGTAAGGTAAAGCCTCCTCCGACAACAATGCTTAAATCAGTGGGGAAAAGACTGGGGCAGAATTGTGCCGCGACGCTATTCTCATCTCCCACTCTGGCCAGAGACTATTCCATCGGATTGTCTCTGATTTTCCATAGGCCTATCTCTACTCACATCAATACAAAGCTCGTCTGGCTAAGCCATTGGCTCACTGGGCCATTGATATTATCATGGCCACATGCGAGCAGCTAGGCATATCCGATTGCTGGAACGAGGTAAACGTTGACAAGGTTCTGTTGAACCTTCTAAAGGATCCCCGACTCTTCCCAAAGATCCCAAACACGGGGAAGCCTACCTATGGTACATGGACGTACTCAAGCGTGGGCCCCAAGAGTTCCTCAAGACCGACGCAGCTGCCTCAGAGACTAACTCTCTCTGGGGTTTTGTCCCGACTTTTGCATTCGATATCGAATTTACTGTAATCATTCAGTATCATGTATTCTTATTTTTCTTTTTTGATATCTGCTTATAAATTTCTCTTGCATGCAGGTTGAAGGTAAAAACCATGTATTAATTTAATGCTTCTAGGCTTAATTTTGTTAAACCTTTTCCTTACATTTGTTTCCCTATATCAGGAGGTATGTGGATCCGTCCCACTAGAGGACCGCCCGTCAACCTCCAAAGGGACCTCAGGGAAAATGACAGAGCCTGTGGGAGAGACCGAAAAAAGCAGCCCTGGGTCTGAGGAGAGTCGGTGCTAATGCCCCCTCCCCAATCTCTCTAAGTTTCATTACGCTGAATGCGGATCTGCTCCGCATTGTAATCTGAAGTGTTTAGGGGTTGAAAAACAATTTATTTGTTTGTCCCAAAGCACTTTTCATTTTGTATTTTGCAAGTGCCTTTAATCGGTCATTTTGATCCGACTATGCACTCTACTCTTTTTGTTAACATGTTATGACATGCTACTCTCAATCGAGGCTTCTGTTTATATTGGCTTACCTGCGCATGATTGCTATTTCGCGCTATTTTACTTGCTTCATACCATTATATGTTCACTTATATGTTTCTTCTTTAAAACACATACTTTCCGCTATAAGAAAAAAAAAATTGTCTAGTACAAGTTTCATAAAAGATACTCAGATCTACAATGTCCATATCTGCATATTCAAAGTCATTGTCCTCTTTTTAAGAATTAAACAAGGAAAACCCTGTCAACAAACCCCAAAAGTGCAGAGCTTCAAAACAAAATCTACATATGACATTTTCTAAAAAGAGGAAAACATTGTTCTAGAGTCTCGAGTAATCCCGATCCTCTTTGATTCTTTTTTAATTAACTTAGGTGAGCCCGCTCTACTTTTATGCTAACTTTCCTTTGTTGCTTTTCATTCCTCTACTTTATCCTTATTTGGCGAGTCCATTTTTTCTCCCTCTTGGGCCTCTGTCACCAATTTCTGACCGGATGTTGTTGCTTCTTTTGCTGCTGCATGCTTCTCCTTTTGCTTTTTCCTTCTGCCATCCGTTTCAAAGGAAACTACTTGCATCGAGATTGTTTTCCTTCTCATCTCCCCTGTAGCATCTGCGAGATGTGTTTTGGTCCCCTATGACTTGTCCCACCATGTTTCATACGGAGAATTTTATTGTCATGTAATACGTGGATACTACTGCCTGAAAAGCATTCAAAGCAAGTCTATCCAAAATCACATTGTATGCCGATGTCATATCCACAATTAGAAAAGTTACGGGTCTAGCCAGTTTGGCCTCTTCCTCCCCCAAATAAGTTGTGAACGTGGCAGAGCCTAGGGGCACCATTACTTCACCTATGAATCCGTGAAGAACAGTAAAAACTGGGATTAGTTCAGTAGCTTTCTGTAGTTGATTGAAGTAAGTGATGAACGTGAAATTCATCGCGCTTCATGTATCGACAAAAATTCTTTTTATATTACATTCTTCAATCTCAGCTGTAAACACCAGAACATCCCCACCAAAACTGGATGAAGATCCTTCATCCTTTGATCCAAAAGATATTGTAGGACAAGCTTTTGTTTTCAGAATTTTCATTATTGGGATCTCATCTCGTTCTCCCTTCATCGTGGTATAATCTTTTTTTATTTTATCGGAAACTTCCGAGGTAATACCTCCATAAATCATGTTAATGGTTCGCCTCTGCTAACTGTTTTCTGGCAGAGCTGGTGGCTGTTCTTTGGTCTTTCCTTTATCATCCCCCTCTTTCCTCCTTTTGTTGTTTACCAGACTCATTTCGCACATATTCCAGCAAAAGCCATTCCCTTATCATTTTTTTGATTGTTGCCTTTAGGTTACGATAGTCATTGGTGGTATGCCCGTAATCATTATGAAATTTGTGGAATTTGTCGGATTCTGGATATCTAGGTGGTTCTTTCGCCCTGGGAAGAAAAATACCCCCAACTTTTTTATTATAATCTCTAAAAGATCTACCGGCTCCCTTGTTAGAGGTGTGAACATTCTTTCTGCACGGTCAGACCTATCAAATGGTCTACGTGTCTCAGAGTAAGACCTCTTTTTTTTTTTATCAGATCTCTTCCTCTCATCAAATCTTTCTTTTTCTTCTAGCTTCCTTTCCTTCTTAAGGTTGGATTGTTCAGCTTTTCTGAACAATCTAGCATCCTCTACATGGATGTATTTTCTAGTTCTGGACAACAGATCTTCAAAATCTCTTGGTGGTTTTTCACTAGAGAATCAAAAAACGGTCCGCTATGTATCCCCTCCATGAATGCATGCACCTTTATAGAATGATTCACCTCTGGCGTTTCCAATACCGCGGGGTTGAATCTTGTGCAGTATTTCCTCAATCATTCTTGTTGTTGTTGCTTGATTGTGGTTAAGTGAAGGGAACTTCTCGTGGTTCTCCTTGCACTTGCGAATTGATGTAAGAATAATTTCTTTAAATCGTCAAAGTAGAAAATTGAGCTAGGCAGCAACTGCCTAAACCATTGTTGAGCTGGACGTGCAAGAGTAGCGAAGAAGACCCTACACTTTACTCTGATGTAGTTGAGCTATGTTATCAAAATGTATTAGATGCTCTTCTAGATCGGTATTACCATAATATTCCAGGTGCACAGGGCGAAAATTTTCCGGCAAAAGGTCCAATTGGATGTCCTCGGAAAAAGGACTTTCATCTGCCACTCGAAGTGGCGGTTTGCTTCACGAGCTATTCTCAACCTTTTTTGTAGCAGATCCGGTAACAGATCTTTCACGCGGAATGTTGTGTGCAGATGCTTCTTCTGCTTTAGACTGAGTTTTCTTAAGGTTTTCGACCTCCTTTCGAACGCCTCCATCAAGACCTTTTTATTTTCCATTTCTTTCTTTTGTTCAGCCATAGTATGCCATGCTTCCTCACTGGCTTGTGAGAAGGATGGTGGTTGATAGGATTCATCTTGTTCTTCCTTTTCTGACCCTGGCGAGAGTTTATCATTCATTACTTTACCCCCTTCTCTCGGTAGAGGGACCTTTAGAGATCTAAGAATCTTTGGCATAGGACTTGGTCCATTAGCGGTTCTGAGTACGATCCCAGAAGAGATTAGCGATTGGTTGACCATGGCAGCTATTTAGCTCCCATGCCTTTGGAATTTCTTGAGTAGGGGGTTAGCACTAGTCTCTACATTAGTGGTCTGATTTCCGTCAGGAGGGGATCTGCAGCTGTCACAGCCCAATTTCTTAACCCTCTCTTAGTTAAGCAATTAGACCATGACTCGGTTAACTTACTGTACTCTTGGAAACAAGGTTTAAACTCAGGATAAAGTATATCAAATTTTCGCAGGAAATTCCGACAGGTTTGACACTTAAACTTCAAAAGCTTATAACTTTCTCATCCGAACTCCGAATTTAGATCCGAAAGAACCGTTAGAAAGGTAATGAAAAGATCTTTAAAATGGTATAAAATTTTCAGAAATTCGGACAAATGGAATGGGCTGAAAAAGGATTTTAGAGGCTGCCCTGTTTTTAGCAAAAGCAAACATACGGATAATTTATAAACTCGGAACTCAATTCACCAAGAGAAGAACTCAAACCAAAGGGAAATAGGTTGAACACCATGATTCACCAAGGGAAACATATCAACATGATTTCCATAAACCAACCAACATAACAGTACTCAACATTCATATTAGAAACGAAAGTGTACTGAATTCTCTCTTAACATAAAGGGTGGATGATTATGGTGTATAACAACAACATCCTTGAACAACTAGATACATATATGAACAAAGCATGGGAAAAACAAGCCCAAAACCGGCATTCAACACCATCTCCACCTCCGCTGCTCAACCTGCACATTTAAAAGAATATGCAGGGCATGAGTACGATATGTACTCAGTGGGCACGTTGCCAAAAACTTTTTAAAACATGCTCTTGTGACTTGCAAATGCTTTCTTTTAAAAATAAAACATTCTCATGCTCAAACTGTAACATAATCAAATCATACTTGTGTCTGCAGACAAAATCAATCAAATTCACCATATCTACGCACTTCTTGTGTTGAAAGGTAGGCCTCCCCTTCAACACTATGACCGGCCAGTCCGCTCACCGGCTCACGGTCACATATGTGTACACAAACCCTTACTGGCAGCTCGTCCAGCATAGGGCCGATATCGTAATTCTCTCGTAGATAGGCATCATACATCATACTTCATACTTAAAACATGCAAGTCACATCTTTCAAAATAACATGCATAATCAAATGTTTCATAAATAGCATGCATACTTGAGTAAGAAGTGCCCACCTGAATGACTTATTCTATATAAGTCAAAGGCTCGTCTTCTTCTTTCTTGGGTTCCGTCCCTCTTCTTTTCACTTCACTTGCACCTTAAATATATAAATTTGGAGTACATTAGAAAGATATTACTCCACTATTTCTCAATTATACTTGCTTACTTAAAGAAAATCCCTCGTCTCAACTCGGATTACTAAGATTTTACTTTCTTTCGGGTCATTGCATCCTTAATCTATTTCCTTATTTACAATCTTATAAATACACATAATTATGTATTCTAAGCTTATTTATAAGCTTACTTACATACTTAACCTCATACTTAATAATTATGCATACTCTTTATTTAGACCAAATATCAACTTATGCATATTTATCTTATGAAGATCAATCAAGCTTGATTATTCACTTACTAATACTCATAAATCATTTTCTATCATTGAATTTTATTTAACTTACACAATCATAATACTTCCTTCTTTACATACTAAACTAACAATTTCTAACTTTCACATACATGGCTCTTTAAATCTAATAAATTTACATTAGCCATCATATTCTTCCCTTATCTCAAATATCACCTTAGATCAAACAACTAAATCCTCTATATGTATCTTTTGATCATCCCCTTCTCCAAGCAAATTTTGAATCTTAATGAAATGATGATTCTATTTTCAATCTCTTGATTTATCTATGCTTACTACTACCTAAATAACTCTAATACATCATCATCTAAATAAATTAACATCAACACATATGTAAACTATGAAACTTCATTAACCATTAGATTTTTGAAAATCTATTTCTAGTGCTTGAAAAATTCTCTATAAATTATTCTAGGCCTTATTCATACCATTGAACTCAAATATGATCTCAAATTAAACAAATAAAATCAAAATCTTATAGAGCACCATCATGAAATTTTCGGTCATTATGACAACTTAGGAAGTTTGGATTTTTGCTCTAATTTCTTACTCTAATCATGCTTATTGATGTCTAATGATACTTATCCATGCTCAAATCAAGCAAATTCATACAAATTCTACTAATTCAAATTAGGGTTCATGTAGAAGATTTAGGGCAAATCCAAATATCCATCCTCTTTTGAAATTCATTTCATAGTCTCACTTAAAACATACCATTCTATCTATTTACTACAACATATTTGAAAATTAAAGTCATATACTATAAGCTATGGAACATAAGATTACCATGGATGAAAAGAGGAAATTTTCATCAATTTTACAAGCTAAAGATGTAGAGATGATAATTATTTACCTTAATATGGTCTTTTTCTTGAAATTTTGGACAAATTTAGCTTGAAATATTGATAAATTGGGAGAAGAAAATTTGGTTATGGGGAGGAGAGGTGATGGACGAAATTTGGAGGTGTAGGAAGTGGATGATGATGAAAAATGATAAGGATAAGTATTCTTATACATTAAGTAAGATATTTTCTTAATTAAATAATTAAATAATCATCTACAAGTCTCTAGAGTCTTCTAGAACGTCCCGATTCTTCGTTTTTCGCGATTCGAGATATTAATGCTGGATGATTCATCTCGATATCTAGAATTCACTGGTTCAGACCGTTCGTAATTTGGAATTCATTTGAATAACTTATTCAAGTTTTAAAATACCGAATAAATCTAATTGAATAAATTCTTTCTAAAACGATATTTTCTAGTAAAATCTTCATAATAATCTCTTCTATATATATTATAAAATCGGGCATAAATTGTAGGTATTACTACAGCTGTTGAATTCTCAAACTGAATTTTAACCGAAAACTTATTTAATTATTGCCGAAATTGCAATAATAAATTTTTATTCTCTATTTTATCTGTTTTCTAGCTTAATGAAATTTCTAATTCCATTTTTCTATACTATCTAATAGCTAAAAATTTTCTCTTCTGAGGGGTATGCTTCGTCTGAATTTATTCTATCTCAACCCCTCTCTTTTATCGCTAATATGGAATTAATAAATTCCATTTTCTTTCTTAACAAAATAGTCATAATTCTTTCTTCTAAATTATAGAATAAATCCCTCAAACTCTTCTTAATCTCATAAATATTTTCTCTTAAGGATGCAATGCCCTAATTAAGCTTTAATCACACTTTAATTATGGCTATAGTATTTCGGGGTATTACAGCAGCGCCAGAATCCATATTTACGCCCTCTACGGAGGATAACTTTGTCATTCTTGTTTTCATTCAAATTGCTGATAAACATTTCATGTGTATCAGCAATGACAATTTTATTTCTATATTTATCGAAGTGCAGAGCTTAAAAACTCTAACTTTTCAGATTCTTTTTCCAGTGGTGCCTAGGATTTCCAGGGCTTCCATTGGAGAAGTCAGATCCTGGCCTAGTATTTCTAAGGCCCATGGGATCTGACTCTGCAATGTTAAGACCCATTTCTTTTTACTATCTCTTTTCTTGTCTTTGAGCAAAAGAAAAGGTATTCCAAGGACTAGGTAACAACAGAAGAGATAAGTGAAATTTGCGACAAGAAAATTTCATCATGAATGCATGCTAAATCGCTTTTAGCTGTCAGTTTTTATCTAAGTGTCACGTCCCGATCCCGAGGGACGGCGCACGCGCCAGAGCGTGACTGGGGGGTAAGAAAAGAAGTGGGGAAGAAAGGGGGACATGGAACGTGTAATCATGATAGAAGAATTGTCCTTGAAAAATGGACAGTAACTCGTTTATAACTAGGACTAATCTGAATGGGGGAAGAGACAAATAAATCCACCAGTAGATATAGTCAACAATGATGTCATGATCAATGAACAATCGGATGCAAAGAGATGCAATGCAAGACGGGGTTGGAGATTATAGCTCGTTACATGGGAGCGGTAATCCAGAATCCCAAGCGGCCAAATCATTCCAATAGGAGCCGTCAATAAAGGGCGGAGGTTAGTGAGCCTAGCTTGCTAAAAGGAGTCACTCACCCAACTCGCCAAGTGTGGTCGGTGCTACACGACAACATCACAAAGGGTCGAGGAGTAGAGCGTCCAAGAGGGGCCGACTACTTCTAAGCTCTCCTATGAACATGAATGCATGTAATAGACAATATTAATTCTCGTGAAGGAATAATGAATCATTTTATTGTCATGAAGCCAATAGCATGAAGAATCAGAGACTGAAAAAGAACATGAGCTTGGCAGCAGAATACATAACATGACAGTTTGCAACAACCCTTGCCTTAGCCTCGCACAACACCACCAACCGCTCAATCTGCAAAACAATTTGAAAACATTTTGGAGGGCTGAGTACTAATGTACCACCCCATGGGTTATGTCATTTAAAAACCTTTTGTGAAATCATTTTCTGAAAAGAATATCCATGCTTGCACAGTATTGTATAGAAAGTTTTAAAATGGAAATGTCATTCTATGCATACCAAAATCATTGAGATCTCATTTTCATTGGCTCAATATTGGCATTAGATACCCTTCTATGAACATATGGGGACAGCCCATAGAGGTCCATCATTTATGCCCTTCATCAGTAGGGAACTTTTACTCAAACTGACTTCACTTGAGAATATATGTGGACAACCCACGTGTACACTAACCATGTGCAAGTGAGCTAACATAGCACATGATCCGATCGTCATGCTTGAGGGATCACTTATCCAATAAGGAGCAAAACATTTTAACATGGACATCCATTTTGATTTTCATAAACATCAGAGTTTAATAACTCAAAAATACATTTTGGAAACATATATACACCCACTCGTCAGTAAATACCAATACCGTGTGATAACCATAAATCAGTCAAACATCTCGTTCGTAATTGTAAGCACCTGAAAATTATACGGAACAACTTTTGGCCTCAAATCCCAAAACGTAACGCGAATAAAGTGAAAATGAGGAAGCGATAGTTTTCTAGGTCTTCTAAGGTCATTTTGGCAATACCCGAATTTTCAAATCAACTTGGCCCAGAAGACAAAAATACTCAGGACATTATTCCCGATAGGAATATGTAAAAACATTTTTAAAATATGCAACTTTACCTCGAAACTTACTCGAGAAGATTTGTAGTCTTTTTCAGATCTATGAAAATTGGACCGATGAAAATTAATGAAATCTCTTTCATAAAATTCTATATTTTTTTTCTCTACATGCACTATAAATTTTATTGAAAAATGATAGACCGTGAATATTTTTCCTTTAGAAAAACATGATATAATGCAATAAATCATGACATGTTGATCCTAATCGGGGATCAAATCTAAAATTCAATCCGGCAGAGTAACGGATCTTATGGTCATAAACTCAAAACCTTAAGGGACCTTAGCCGTTTGATAGACCGATAGTCACGAACAAGAATATGAATGAAGAAGAGAACGAGGGGAGAAAATTTAGGATGACGGTATCGGAACGATGGTGGTGGAGACTCAACGGCGGTTGAGCCACCTTTGTCAAGCTCCATGCCTACCTTCGACCTTACCCTGGCATACCTTGACTTCAATCAATCCTCAATTCTCAAACCCGCAGAACCTTGATATCCGATAATAGCAGAAAGAAGAAGAAAAATGAAGGGAGAAGATGAAGCATGAGAGGAGAGCTCCACTGCAGGGAAATGGGCGATTGAAGCTCTCGCCCATCACCCTTATTTATAAGTAAAATTCTTAATTTTTTAATTATATTATTATTATATTATTATTAATGCTTTAATCTTAAAATATCGTAATTTCTACACACGATCTCCTTTTCGAGCAAACTCAATGTCAACATCTCCCTTTCTTAATACTCTACACAATCACTATAATATTGATATACTTTTCGGTTATGCATGGAAAACATAATTTTTTATACGACATGCTTAAACTTCAAAAATTCGTAGAGACGTACGAACTTTTTTTTGGGAAAACTTAGTGCCAATATTTTTCTTTTGAAAAATCGTACAAAATGAGTATAATATTGACATGCTTTTGACTTATGCATGAAAAGATCATTTTTAAAGAGAAACGTTTAAAAAGTTTTGCCGGGTGCCAAATTCTCATAGTAGGTCCTAACATGGTATAGTCTCTTCCTAAAATCCTTAATTAGTCGTAGTAAGATATCTAAAGTTTATTAGGAAAATTTGGGGTATTACACTAAATGACTTCATCACCATGCGGTTTTTAAGGAAGAAATGACTTAAATGTCAATTATTAGTTGGTAGCTTCATAACCATAAAATTTTCGAGGCAAATGACTTCAATGTCAATTATTAGTTTGATAGTTGGTGGCTTCATCGCCCTAGATTTCAGGTAATGGCTTCAGCGCCAAATTTCAATCCATGATTTAGGTGCCTGAATTTCATTACCGGCTTCAGCGCCTATTTCTTCACTGACTTCGACGCCTATTTCATTTTTTTGTAATGGCTTCAGCGCCTGATTCTTACGATTTATGGGCTTCGGTGCTCTGTTCTTTACACTTCAAGGCTTCAGCGCCATACTTTCCTTTTACAACTTTGGGGGCTTCAATGCTAAGTTTTTCACATTTACGAGACTTATGCGCCATACATTTGTGATTTGAGGCTTCAGCGCCATATTTTCACAGATTTAAGGATTTTGCGCCATACCTTTTATGGTTTTAAGGCTTTTGCGCCTATTTTCTTAGGATTAATAGTTTCAGCACCTATATTCTTACAGAAAGAAAATTTCAGATTTTAAAGCTATTTTCAAGAGAAAATATGAGACTTCGAAAAAGGGGTATTCGCTTCGCAATCTCGGTTAAAGAAAAGAGTTTCCCACAGACGGCGCCAATTGTTAGACTAAGGATTAGAGTTCAACAAAATAATATGAAAAATGTATGAAGGCTCCAAGAGTTTGAAGTTTATACCTTTGCTTAGGCTGTATAACTCGATTGAGTGATTATCTCGGTTCTAAAGTCGCGGGCAAGATTTGCAAAACAAGACCGGAGGAAGGGTCGGGGGTCCTCTGGGAAGACACTTCGACACTCAAGTTAGTTTATGTGGTTTCAAGTGGTTATATGAATGGTAAATTGGTAATATACCTCAGACACTAGGCGTAAATGGTGTGTGTAAATGATCCTCGACCAATCATGATTTACCGTATTGCAATGGTCCCCGCTTAGGTTGTTAGAAATTATCGCCGCATAATTCTGCAATTCTGACACATGTCAGACACGAAGTTGACATATGTCAGGTAGTAAAATAAACATGACTATCATACTTAACAGACCCATAGAACCAGACCCCTTGAGGTAAATCCCAAAGATGACCTTACGCAGAGGTGAACGATACTCAGACCCTACCCTCTGGATACCTGTCAGACCACAAGGGTCTTCAGATCCTTCTCCGCTTCTGGGTATTTCAGAACTAAACTTATCATTGAAGAGTATTTTCTTCCGTAGCGAATTTCCTTTTATATTTATACAAGTGGAAGTGGTGCTGATATTATTTCCTATCATATCAAATAATCATATAATATTGTGTTTAGTGTATTCTTTTTGGGAGTGGCGAATCGCATCATTGCAATTATGTAACATATCGTCATTTTTATATAGAATTTGTGAGTATATTTTGTTATTTTTTCTACTTCAAGAATTGTGTTCTCATATTCTTATTTGATTAAATGATTCATATAATCATATTTATCTAATGCGAATGTCCTTTTTAGCAATTTTTAATTTATTTATTACTCCATCTATCTTGTTGACACAAAAGATTCCATACAGAAATTTACAAAGTAAAGTATTGTATAAAAAAAATTGGGATTAATATTTTAAAGATAAATTTTGTTTCTTTTAGAAAAGTTTGGCAATTTAGGAGTCCATAATTGAACTATATTACCAATTTATAAACCTCACAGGCGTATCTTCAAAAAGCTATGTAAACGACTGGATATATTTAGTATTCGATATTGACAAGAACTTGTGTAAGTGTGCGTATGTTGGACTAGTGGTAGTGAGATTAATGTTCAAAGCTTAGATCTCGGGTTCGAGTCATCCGTGACGCGGCTATGTAATTTCATTAATGTAATTCAATTAAAAAAAAAACAGAATAAAAACAAAACATTGCTTTAAAAGTAAAAGTTACTAAAATATGAAGACATCCATATTGAAGAATCCATTCAGATCAAGAAAGCATCTAATTAATTAATCTTGGGGAACATTATCAAACTCAAAACTATAAAACAGAAAATAACTGCAGCTTTTTATCCGAAACTTCAAAATTGTGTACAAAATATAATGGCAGCAAAGAGACAAGTATTGATTGGGAAAAGAACATTGATGATAGAGAGAGTGGCAGAAAACGAACCATCACCATCACTGTAATAAAGATTTACATGGAAGTCGTCGGCAGCAAAATTATGCACCATTAATTTCTCTGTCCAGTTTCATTCTCTTAGTACCTTGAACTTCCGGAATCCTATTTGTTTCCTGCTGCGATGCTAAGTCGTGCTGGAACATGCAGTTCGCTCCGTTCCTGCAACCCCTCGCACTGTTGAAATAGATGCAAGGCCTCATTATCTTTGGCTTTGAATCCCGTGGTTTCATCATGTTATTATTATTATTATTCATAGGTTCTTGACCTATCCCCTGCGGTTGATTGCTTTGATGACAGAATTGTGGCATAGTCTCTCTTCTCTCTCCTCCATGCTGTTGGATGAGGCTCTTATAATAGTTGATATCCTTTGTTACCGATGGAGAAGATGCAGATATGACAGGTCCTGTCCTAGTTGGAGGATGGAAAGGTCCAGACGCTGCGGGAATAGATGAGGGCGCAGCCATTTCTGGTCTCAGAACACGAGCAGAGAGGGGATCTCGTCTGTGGACTGTAGTATTAGTATTAACCGAATCAAAAGAACTCTTAGGTGGTGGCACCATACTGGGAATATACTGAGCACTGGTTGATGGCATCCCGGGTGAAGTAGAAAAGGTGACATTCTTTGCTCCTCCAGCTGCTATACCCTCAGGCATACCGTGCAATGCGGAAGAGGATGTCATGGTCTGCACACTAGGTGACATGACATTCTGCGCAGTGGAAGATGCAGTGTGGTTTCCGATCAATTGCTCAAGCATTTTTGGGTCTCTAAGAATTTTCATGAGTAGCTCACGGTCAATCGGATTCCCTTGATCACTATTCGGTATGACTGATGACAAGGCAGCTTGTGCAGCTGCAATATTACCGGACTCCGTAACTTTTACGGAAAAATCAACAGTAGGTTTTACAGTAGCATTGAGCTGAGATGGAAAAGTCCCATGAGGTGAGTGCTGTTGTTGGGTTATCGTGGGACATATGTTTGATCCCGTGGAGGCATATGATGCATCCATCGAAGCATCCTCGTCTTCAATTGGTGTAATGGGAACCACAGGGCATCGGTCGTTGTTAGATGAGTCTTCAGTACTGAGGAATGCAGAAGGGCTGCACGACCATAGAGCAAAATGTTCAATACACAGAGGATGCCAAACACAAACAAGCCAGGTCAACATAAAGCATAATCACCATCAAAGATGCACAGAAAAGTGGAAACATCAAGAATGAGGTACACATCGCACTTTAATGGGATAGCTGACGGCCGTGGATATATGGCTTCAAGCACTCTCATTTCCCGTTCATTCTGGGTTTCTATCTCTCTGCTTTCATCCCCAGCAACGACTAGCCAAGAACAATCTACTTCCATCTGTAACACAAGGGTTGCCGTATGTGAGTGTTAGAATAAAAACATTCACATCGCAATATCCCCTGCACATAAACCCTTTTAAAAAAAATTCTTTCATTTAAGTGATTTTATACCATATATTTTTCCCTTCCAGTCATTTTAAATAATCTTTTCATCTAATTCATTTTTACTTGATTTATCATTTTATGAGAAAATTATTTAATGAAGTATAATCTTATTTTAATCAATTATAGTTTATTAATCCATAAGTATGGTCTACTAAACCTCAATTAGAATTTACTAATTATCAGCTAAAGTTTATGAAAATATCAATTTATAGTGTACTATAAAACTAAAAATTAGCACAAACCACTCAAATAAAAAGTAATATAAAAAGTTTTCCTTACGTAACCATGCTTGATTGTTGCAGTTATCTTACGGTAGGGGCTTAATTCATACCAACATTATATTAGAGATTTAAGTGTAGTTGGGGTGTGTAGCTAGGGCTTATTTGCATATTAGACCAATAATAATCAAGACAAACATAATCTGCCTGTGAGCGATTCACAACCTTTTGCAATCCACTTGCTTAAACTTTGATTCTCAAGAAACAATACCTCTAGTCTATTACTTAGACAACTCTATTAAGAAAGGCACAAAAAACTGACGAGACATACCCTAGGAGGACACTTCCATTTCACTAAAGATATTTGAGATAGCTTTGCTGCCCAAGGATGTGCAAACTGCACTAACTCAAAGCCCGGGGGTAAGTTGTCATTGGATCCCATGCCACCTCCCTGTAATTGCCATGCCTTTGCCTGGTGATTATCTTGGGTTCCGATTCCAACCTCCGACGGACATTCTTCTGACAAAAACAACCTTACCTGTTGACACAACATGTTAGTCCAAAAAAAACATTTCAGGTGAGCTTGTTAGGAGTTAATCATGAATCTAGATACATGAAAAACACTAAGCAATTGCTGATTCATGAGAATCCTGATTGGAGTTACATTCCATAAAAAACTGTGTTCTAGATAGTGACTGAATGGTGGTTTCTGATAAGCACATGAAAAGAATACAAGAAGATTGTCAAAACAGTCTTCATTACCGAAGGTAGACAACAATAAAGCGTGCTGCACTTCCCACACTACGAATGAGGGTGAGGGGTTGATTAATAAGTTTACCCAATTCACCCTTAGTTTAACTTATATACAATGTAACATTTGCATAATGTCACCAATGTGATCAGTCAGATAGTTCTTTTTTCCTTGTGATGCATATAAATTATATTGAAATGCTTGCAATTTAGTTCCAACTAGTCCATATGACTTGTAATAGCCCACAAGTCATCGGGTAGAAGAATGTGGCTAAATTCTCAAATGCACTTAAATGCCCAGAATGCTAGAGCATGATTAAATCATGCAATTAATACTTGAGCAAATACATAACCATACTGACTCATGTTAGCAAAATAGGGGTATTTTTCTGCCAGGATGAGAACAGAAATTTAAAAAAAGAGAAAACAAAAGTCTCTAAAGATCCCATGAATTGATTACAATCCCCCATATAAACCTTTAACAAACATACAACCTTATTGATTATCAAACAAATCCAAGTGAAAAATGAGAAAACATAATTATCTAAAGATCCATAAATTGATTAGAATCCCTTATATCAGCCTTATTACATTAAAAAGACCCATCAAATACCGAGATTGTAAACTATGATCTTCTTCATTCAGTGATAAAAAGCGGTTGTCCAGAAAACAGAACATATTAAAAATGCAAAACTTATGATTGATCATTCATTTTTAACTTTAACATATTGATAGCTGGACTGCTGTACTATACAAAATGAAGCTCTAAGATATGGCTATAAACGATGACACCAGACAAGAAATTGGAGAGTGATATAGAATGATTTGCTCCCACTTACTTTTTCACATGACCATGCTTGACAATAGAAAAGTTCATTTTGACCAAAAGAAAATGAAACATATGTCTAAGATAAGCCTTCACTTTCAAAGAAGTATAATCTGAATATTTGATAAAGCTAAGTTTTTGTTGTCCGTGCTTTTTCATGTTCTATCAGGAAACTGAACTTGAAGGAAGTCTTACATAAGTTGCATTGGCAAACTTCTCCCAATTATCCTAATAAGATAGCAAAACAAGTCTAGAAATCTCAACTAGATGTTATCATCAAAAAAATGCTCTGCAAGTAAAATCTGGAAGAATAAAAACCTGGTATGTTCATATACATCAGGATGTGATGCCAAACAATAATTAATGTTAGCGATCAAAATTAGAGCTTGATAAACTTAAACTGCAGAACAATGTCCTTTTATTAATAAATCAAAACAGTGCAATTTTTTTATCCTTCCTAATTCAAGGATAAGTTTGACATAATCAAAGGTCTAGAAAAATTATGAATTATCCATTGTTATCATTTCTCTTTTTCCCCTAACTTTTTGGACTTGGTACTGTTCTTAATCCTGTAATTTACAATCTAATTCTGTCCCCCTGCCTCCTCCTCCCTCAGGTAGCAGTCACCCAATATACCACCGCCATAAGGCCCCCAAAACTAACACCAATACCATTCATATAAACAAAACACATAACCTGACTCAAAGGCATCTTATGAACATATTCTGGCAGGAATGCTCCATATGGAACTAAAAAACTTGAAAATATCAAATCTTATATTTTTTATAAAATTTTCCTGAGATTAGGGACATATTCTACTGCATGAAGGTTGGGTTAGCTGTGACTGATAAACAAAAACCAAGATTACAAGAGCTGAGAGCATAAATCATGAAATCTTATAGAAAATTTGGAGGTCCCTTATAATTTTGACTCCCCATTTTTCTTATTTTTCCTATTGAATACATCTTTGAGGTAGGTATGTTACTATTGTTTTCACTTTAAATTCAAATAGTGAAATTGAATACTTAAAGAGAAAATCTTTAGTCACATCCATGTTTGTCCATAACATTATTGTATGCAAAATATTTATGCAATATATAAATGCAGCCATCACCCAATAACCATTAGGCGAGAAGCATTTGCCGTGGATCACAGCCTCCGCTTTACAATATAATTGGTGACCCAACAACTATTACAAAGAGGCTATCATCACCAAAGCAAACACTGTTAGTGAGAAATAAATTAATTTATCACTTTATCCCACAATGTGTGTGATCTCATAGGCATTTATGAGGGACTGGTAGAAAGTAATAGCAATGCCCCATCCTCCACTTTCCAACTTCATTTGAGCCAGACTTATGAGGCTAACATCATCTAAAGCACACAATCCACTCAGTGGGATAAATCACTTTATCCCAACTATTGCTGCAAAATCAACACCAACAGAGTTTTGAGTCCATAGAGTGTGCATGAGATTCCGATACTTTCAAGAACTGAACATAGACAAAAAACTAAATTTGTATAACAAGCAAACTGCCGAGAGGTGACCTAGTTCATCCTAATATATTCTCAATACTAAATTGGGTATGGTAAGGTGACATGATTTGTTTTGGTCGAGTGAAGAACAAAAGACAAATCCTGAATGCTATAAGCAGCAAAGAGCTGGAAGAAGCTTCACAAGGAGTCACAGAAATGGGTTGTCTGAATAATGGGTGTTTGGAGAATGATTTGAAAATATTCCAGTTCATTGACAACCATCAAACCTTCACATGACACGTATATTATAATTTATAAGAACACATTCAAATAAAATTTCAGTTGAAACATGAAAAGTACATTATGAATTTAAAGTATGGCCACCCTCAGTTAATAAATTATGCATACAATTACGGCATTCCTATATCAAACATTAGAAAGGTTCAATGGCTCTGTAAATGGTTCATCTCTATTAATAGATTAAAATGTAAAGAGTCTAGTTAATAATGATTGATTAAAAGTTGAGAATTGATGAAGGCCAATTATTCATTTGAAGTACCATCATCAAAAAGAAAGTGATTGATTCAAGAATAATATAGTTTTAGCTATAAAGCAACTTCCAAGTTAATTATAAAATGGAAAAAATTGTGCGGGAGAAAATTGAAAATATACACACATTTTTGGGATCAGTGGCATGTCTACTTCTGCAACAATTTTAGCAGTTATGGACTTAACATCCCAGAGTGTAGTTTTTTAGACACTTCAGAAGAAAACTAAATAAGAAAAGTTAGTATGCAAGAACCAAACAGTAAACTACAATGGGAGAGTTGTTTAAAATTTGACAAGCAAGAGCTCAATATTGATTTTTGTTACTCAGGGTACTCATCAATTCCATTGATATTCAGAAACTGTATCAATCTACACAAATAGAAAATAAGCATCACGCCACCACCCTATGAAAAAAATAAAATGCCCTTATCTTTTTCAATAGCAACATCACTTCTTGGATGGTTAATTTTTGTGGAACTTACTTGAACATATTCTGATTAATAAGGGGAAAAGATCTCAGTTTCCAAACACCAAAGCTGATATTACCCAATTGAACTTCGTCACTGTTCACACAACTAATAACTTTGTGGTTATGTTTTTCATCAGCGCAAATTTGATAGCATATTTAAATCCTTCCGTGTACCAGAGTCCAGATACTTGGTATATAACCAAAGAAGTCAAAGAACTCATGTTTTCTTGTGAAACATCACCTTACATTTTTTGTATGTCCATTGTAGCCACAGTGGTCAGATAAAAAAAAAATTAAATTCTTTAACACTTCATTTTATAAAAATTAAGCAAGAAGAGATAGTATTAGTCCAAGGACCATGAAACTAGACCTTCATCGTAGCGATTAATATTCAATACTACCAGTAACAGGGAACCAACATTTGTAGCTCTACTCATTGAAAGGCTTTCGAGTAGAGTATTTCTTGCAAATACCCATTAAGTAATAAGTGATTAGCATAAAATGTTAAGCAATTATTAGTACAGCTTGTATCAGGAATTCAGAAAATAATCACTGTGAAGCATAAGCCAAAAATTCAATCCGTAGTCCAGTTATTAATCATTATTCTTTTAATCATCAAATGAATGATGAGCAGTTTTCCTGATAACTTCTGACGTCAACAGAATTCAAATTCTCCAGAAAATCATAGTCTACATTAAACACTTCCAATCAATTACTCACCGAAAAAATCCAATCTTTTTTCCCTCTTTATAAAATGTCAAATATCAAATTACGTGATAAAAAATAAAACAAGAACTGGAAAGGTTTTATGAAAGCTTTACCTGACATAGATTAACTTCGGAAGCCCACGAAACCCTTTTCGATTTCTGCGATCCTCCCATTTTAACAAACCAACACAAATCAAATACAAGTTCGATTCGATTCTCAAATGATAACTCCAATCGGCAACTTTTCCTATTCCGCAAAATCCTAAAATAAAAACCTAAGGGACTGAAATGAATAAAGCCCTAGACTGGAATTTTCATTTTCAGTTTCTCGGATTACTATTACTATTCCAGAGTAGGAAAGATTTTACTGTGAGCAGTTTACATAGCGATGTCACGCGCTACTGAAGCGCGTAGCGGGATCATCCCAATATCGTGAGAACTGGCTTTGGAGTCGTGGTTAGTTATTTGGGACACACATGATGGCTCCTTTCATAGATTACTAACCTCACCCAATTTAAAATATTTCCTCTTGACTCCGCCAAGACGATGCGTATTCATTTTTGTCCGTTACAATTAAGTTGGAGTGTTTGTTTTACTGCATCTTTTTATACATATGATTTTAAAAATATATATTTATATTATTATTTTACATTACTTTTCAACTTTTCAAAAATTTATATGCAAAAGTAATTTTATCTTAACCGGGACGAACTGAGTACTATTTATAGTTAACACATGTTTCGGCTATATAAATATATGTTGAGAAACATATTTTAACTATACCAAAAATTTGTGCTTTATTTACAAATTATATATTGTTTAATATATTTTTAATATGCATTTAATTTAAAAGTAATGATGTAATCTATATTATAATACAAATTCAGTCCAAGCTATCCACCTCAACCCTTGAAATTGTCCAAGTCTCCTATTTAATTTTTCCTATTTTTCTAGATTTTTGAAATTTTATCTATATATTAATCATATATAGGAATATTATATATTCTTATTTCCATGTAGGCATATGATATTTATGTTATGTTTTTATTTCTATGTATATCATAGATTGTTGTATTATATACTATTCCATATTTAAGTATTATTTTAATAAATATAATATATATATAGTTATATATTAATTTGATATGTATATTTTGATAACTAATTTAATAATAATTTATATAGATTATGTACAATCTTTTAAAATCTAATGAAAATTAATGAAAATGTCTAGATTTCTATATTAGATTATATGTTTTTCAAATCTAATAAAAATAGATTTTATAAAAATTTCTAAAACTCACATTATTTGAAAATATTTTTTTAACAAATAGTATAATTTATTACATATGATTTTTCATTAATATAAAAAAAATAGTCAATGAGTATATTTTAATATATATTTGATAATTCAATCAAATTGATGATTTTTCGGCCGTATATAATTATTATATAATGAAATTGAACTTAATTATTACTCACATATTAAGTTATCTATTAGCAGATATATATTTTAAATTTATTTTATTATTATACTTTATATGTATTTTCTTTTATTTTTAATCGAAAAAATTAAAATTCCTAATTATTTGTCATAATAATTAAAGATATTCAAACTTATGTATTTTTGTTCGATCAAGTATTGAATTCAATTCATGTTCTTTTAACATATCACTATATATATATATTGTTTATGAAAATCTATATATTATTAATATTATTATGATTATTATCATATGTGACACTCTCAAATCACTCCATTCATATTTATCTAAATTCTCATAATTTTGGAATTAAAAAATTATATTAATATTATATAAAATTATATATTCTTATTTCCATATAGTATATGATATTTACGTTATATTTTTATTTCTATTTATATTTATATTATATATTGTATTATATACTACTCTATATCATTTTCATAAATATAATATATATATATAGTGATATATTAATTTGATATGTATATTTTGATAACTAATCTAATAATAATTTATATAAATTATCTACAATCTTCTCAAATTTGATGAAAATTAATAAATTGTATGAAAATATATAGATTTCACATTATTTGAAAAAAATTAATAATTATAACTTATAATTTATCACATATGACTATTTTAACACATTTATAATAATCTTATTATTCTAACGATCCATATATAATTTTCAATATAAACAATAAAAATTGAAAATTCAGATTTTTCACTAAAATAATAATATATAAATATAAAATAATATATAGTCTTCTTATTTATTTATATATCATATATTAGATTATATGTTATTTCAAATCAAATGAGAATTTATAAATCGTACATAAAAATTGATAGAGTTCACATTATTTGAATTTTTTTAATATATATAATTTATTACATGTGATGATTATAGCATACCTTTAATTGTCTTATTATTCGAACAATCCACATATATTTCTCAATATAGATAATAAAAATTTAAGAATCGTATTTTTTATTAAAATATTATATAAATATAAAGTTTATAATCTTCTTATTTATTTATATATCCGATATTAATTGTATATTATTTCATATTTATGTATCATTTTCATTAATATAAAAAATAGTTAATGAATATATTTCGATGCATTTTTTAGAATTCAATCAAATTGATGATTGTTGACCGTATATCATTATTAGAGAATGAAATTGAGCTTCATTATTACCCCACATATCAAGTTATCTATTAGTGGTGTTCAACTTATTTCGTATATCTAGGTTCTCGCAATTAAACGAGGTCTATTGTACGCGATAAGTTGATCCCAGTCAAATCTCGTAGGAAAGCTAAGCAGGGTTATCAATTAAAAACACTTTAAGATACGAATTAAAATACTTCTAAACACTCTATTTAGTTTGATGAGATATTATATATTCTAATTAAAGCAATTAAAGAGAATAATAAAATCAAAGGATCGAAGCTTAGGACTTAGATATTCATTCATCAACAATTAATATCACATCCAATCATGCATTTGCATTCAATCAAGATTCCCCAAAGTTGTTTAATATCTAACCAACGTATTTGAGTATTAAACGGTGATTCTAACTCTCGTATGTGAATCACAGAATAAGGAATACTATAATTAAATAATAAATTCCAATTCTTACGTCTCCAATTAGAAAAGGGGGTTGATTAAGCTAGGTCAAACACAAGAATAATTTCTCAATCTATTCTAGCATTTAAGACGAATCAAATGTTGATCAAGCATCCAAGTCAATTAACCACAAGAATTAATCAACAAGCATACATGGATTGTGATATCAATTGAAGAAATTAGAATATGTAAACCCTAGATGGAATTTAAGTGCTCATGGAAATTGGAAAGAAATCAAGAAAGGAATCCATAAATAAAGAACTTACTAAATCAAATTCAATATCCAAACGTAAATCCACACTTCAATCGGAAGAAAAATGTACTTCTGTGAACTAGGAAAGCGATGAAATAAAATACAGAGAGAAAATAAAATGAGAGTGCGTAATCCTTATTTAAGAAATTAATTCTCGCTCTTAATTAGCGCGCTGCGCGCGCCATTTTGACTCAACAGCCTCGCCGGGACAGCGCCCGCTGGACCCCTAGTTTTGTCGCTCCGGATCATGCCAGCCAGCACCTGCTGGACCCAGCAATCTGCCCGACTTCAAAACGCCACCCCAGCGGGCGTGGCATGCCCAATGCACGCGGGGTGGCCTTGGCTGCCCTGTCACTTGCCTCGGGCTTCTCCCACACCTCTGGCTCTATCCCGACTCACCCGAAATGCTTTCTCGAATCAAATTGCAGTCTTCAAGCACAAGTTTTTGACACAACTCCACCACCTACATCCAATTCACGACCAAACAAAACTCGACATAAAAATGCACAAAATATGAAATGAAATAGACAAAAAGATGATGACACGAGACTCAAAACACAACTAAAACAACGACAAAAACATATTAAACAACCCCCACACACTTAATCATTTTCTTGTCCTCAAGTAAAAACAAAATCACAAACATACTCGAGTCAAATCAAAATCAACACGCAAACCCACATCCGTTCATACCTCTATACAATAACTTAGACTAACTCGGCTATCAATCACGTTAAACCATTCAATCAAGACCGAAGTGTTACCCTCAAACCAAGCTAATCAACAAACACATAATCACGATATACACACATTCTCACATCTCTCTAACAATTAACACTTTAAATTCCCCTAAAATTCTTTAAGACAAACAATCAAGAATGTATAAGGGTATGATCATTGGGTGTAAACATCGATGGTTCACATCGAGTGACCCCAATACGGTTTTCCGTACTCATTATCGAGGATAAGAGGAGTATAACCCACGAACTCAACTCGTCACTTATTTCACGCCCGTCTAGCGTATTATTATTCAATTTTTTGGAGAATTGCTTCTCTGTTGGGAACCCCAAAGTATTTTGGTTTTGATGATGATCTCTCGAAACACACTTAGTCTTTACAGCTTTAAGTTAGTGTTAAACTGTTCTACATGTTAACAGATCACTAGACATAAAGTGAATTGTGATAGAGAACAGATTAGGAGATGCCTTAGCATGTAAATGAATTATTCCTATAGAAAGTCATTTCTATTATAGTCTAGGTTGAAGACCAAGACATTTTTCAAAGAGAAGAAATTCGATATGCTATGACTGTTATCAACCAGATCACCGAACAGATCGATGATCACAGCGAAGCACCAGATCGACAGAGTCATCAAACCACCAGATGACATCTCTCTACACATCATATCCACTTGCCGCGTCAATATTGAAGCCCATCCACTAAGGTTTGGAAGGAGAATCCATGATTGACACGAAGAAGAAAAGTAACCGTTATCGATCTGCTTTCCATATTTAGAGGATTGAGTCAACGTTTCTACAAGGCAAGAGCAGATATGATGAACATCATTGATTGGCAATCTACAATCAATCCCACGCCAATCAACAACGGCTAGAATATCAAATTCTAAAGCCTATATATATTTGGAGTTCAAAGTCTGAAAGTGATAGACGCTACATCGATAAAAACCTCCTCAAGAAATCTATCACTACATCAGACAAAAGTTTCAAATTGATTGTGATTCAACATCACACCAACCCAAACTCGATTCAAGTCTGTCTTATCGAGACAAAGGAGATCACCCTGCTAGCTAGTAGTTTTCTAGTGGTAACGTAGAGGTAATCTGTTGTAAAGGGACACGACCCTTATTCGTGCATAAGTTTCAACCAGATTGTGTCTGAAACTTGTGACTCATTCTCCACGAGTATAAAGAAGAAGAGTATCCTAGTAGTGGATAATCTGATCTAGTTTTGATCATACCGTGGACATAGGGATTTCCCGAACCACGTTAAACATCTGTGTCATTTATCCTTCTGCATATTTATATTCAGTTGTTTATTTATTCTGTTCCCTGCACTATCATTTAAACAGCATCTCAATCAACCTGTTTTAACGATCTGGATTATAATTAAGATTTTTTTCATATAAGAGCACTAACTAAGTCCACTATATTTCCGCACACACAATACTTTGAAAGTAATAAGATCACTCTTATTATTGTCTAAGTATTTACACTAGAGAGCAATCTGTTTGGACTGATCTGCTATCGATCTGCTAATCGATCTGATCAGTCATCTGTCAAGCAACTTCTTCTTTAAGAATAGCTTGATCTCTCTGATAATTGACCAAGTAAACTGGAAAGTTTGTATTTGGTGT
>JAPKLX010000144.1:634598-654979 GCA_026898415.1 Leonotis leonurus | reverse complement strand
TTTGATGGAGTGAAAAAGAAATTGGAGTGGAGGGGATATGGAGTAGCAGTTGCGACAGAGAGGAAGGAGAGGAGAAGAAATTTGGGGGAAAATTTTGTGAGGGAGAAGATAGCGTGAAAAGAGAAGATAAAGCATGAATCCCCCAGCGACCGCTACCCCTACGCGCTGCATTGGAGATTCAGAGAGGGGGGGGGGGTAGCGCTCGCTGGGGGCTAGCGAGCGCTACCCCAGTGCGCTGCATTGCAATCAGAACGAGGACCTGGCCCTCCTAACGGCTTCGTGATGATTTTTCCTTCTTTTTGAGCTCATCCTCGCGTGTTTTCTCGCCGACTCTTCACGACTTCTCCTATAAACACAAGATTAACTCCAAATCAATTCCTCTCCAACTAAGTACTGAAATAAAAATAAAAACAAAAACAAAACAAAACAAAGCTAAAACAAGGAAAATAAAAGACTGCTTGTTTAACATCATGAGCTTGACGAAAATTATGTGATTAATTGGAGGGTGGATCTTCGAACGGTGTCGACTCCACCGTGAAATTTGTAGGCCAACCCTCGATGTACGGCTTCACTCGATGCCCGTTCACAAAAAACGAGTCATCGTCTCCTTCCTTGGCAAGTTCAATTGCACCATATGGTTTTACGTCCTTTACAACGAACGGACCGCTCCATCTAGACTTCAATTTCCTGGGAAATAGCTTCAACCGAGAATTAAAGAGTAGCACCTTCATACCAGGCTTCAAATCCTTGTGCACAATCCTTCGGTCATGAATTGCTTTTACCTTGTCCTTGTAAATCCGGGCGTTCTCATACGCCTCGTTACGCAATTCATCCAACTCCGACATTTGGAGCGAACGATGCTCCATCGCCTTGTGCAAATCAAAATTAGAAGCCTTGATCGCCCAATAGGCTTTGTGCTCAACTTCTACCGGAAGATGGCACGCCTTTCCATACACTAGACGGTACGGACTCATCCCCAACACATTCTTGTACGCCGTGCGATATGCCCACAATGCATCATTCAATTTGACAGCCCAATCCTTCCTAGATGGCTGCACGGTCTTCTCCAAGATGTTCTTGACTTGCTTATTGCTCGTTTCGGCTTGTCCTGAGGTTTGTGGATGATAAGCAGTCGCAATCTTGTGTGTGATCCCATTCTTCCTCATAAGCCTTTCGAAAAGCCTATAGCAAAAGTGTTTTCCACCATCGCTAATGATAGCTCGTGGATATCCAAACCTACATAGAATATTTTCCTGCACAAACTTAAGCACAACGTGAGAGTCACACGTCCTCGTAGGGATAGCCTCAACCCACTTAGACACATAATCGACAATAAGCAAGATATAGTCATACCCATGAGACTTAGGAAAAGGACCCATAAAATCAATTCCCCACACATCAAAAATCTCAACCACAAGAACATTATTAAGAGGCATCTCATTCCTACGGCCTATAGTACCAACTCTTTGACATCTATCACAAGCAAGATAATAAGCATGCACATCCTTAAACAATGTAGGCCAAAATAAACCTGATTGAAGAACCTTATGTGCCGTCTTTTGGCCTCCGAAGTGGCCTCTACAATGAGCTTCATGACACATCTCCAACACCTTCGGCTGCTCCTCCTCCGCAACACAACGCCGGATTACCTCGTCCTTTCCGAGCTTAAATAGAAAGGGCTCTTCCCAAAAGTACTGCCTGCATACATGAAGAAAACGCTTCCTTTCTTGGGAAGTGAGGTCAGGCCTTAACTCGCCACAAGCCAAATAATTAATTATATCGGCAAACCAAGGCACATGAGAAACACTGTATGCATGCTCATAAGGAAAAGACTCGGCAACTAAATCATGAGGTGCGTAAGAGGAAACATGCTCTAAACGAGATAAATGATCGGCAACGGCGTTCTCACTCCCTTTTCTATCACGAATCTCAATATCAAACTCTTGAAATAACAAAACCCAACGAATTAATCTAGGTTTCGCCTAGGACTTAGTCAATAAATAGCGTAAGGCAACATGATCACTATGCACAATAACTCTAGATCATATAATATAAGCACGAAACTTATCAAGAGCAAATACTACCGCCAACATCTCCTTTTCGGTAGTAGTATAATTAATCTAAGCAGGATTCAAAGTAGAGCTAGCATAATAAATCACACGCAACATCTTATCAACACGCTGCCCCAAAACAGCACCCAAAGCAGAGTTAGACGCATCACACATAATTTCGAAGGGAACAGACCAATCAGGACCAACAATCACAGGTGCACTACACAACTTCTCCTTCAAAGTAATAAACGCAGATAGGCAATCATCATCAAAATTAAAAGCAGTATCCTGAGCAAGTAAACGGCAAAGAGGCTGACAAATCTTAGAGAAGTCCTTAATGAATCGACGATAAAAACCAGCATGTCCTAAGAAACTTCTAATCCCTTTAACGTCAGTCGGTGGAGGTAATTTTTCAATAACCTCAACCTTAGCCTTATCAACTTCAATACTCTTACTTGACACTACATGACCCAAAACAATGCCACTACGCACCATAAAGTGACTCTTCTCCCAACTCAAAGTAAGACAGTTCTCAATACAACGATCAAGCACCCGATCAATCTTATTAAGACAGTCATCAAAGGAAGAGCCAAACACAGAAAAATCATCCATAAACACCTCGACAAAATCACTAATCATGTCAGTAAAGATAGACATCATGCAACGCTGAAACGTACCTGGCGCATTGCAGAGGCCGAAGGGCATCCTCCTAAAGGCATATGTCCCGAAGGGGCTAGTAAAAGCAGTCTTCGCCTGATCCTCCGGATCAATTGCAATCTGATAGTAACCTGACAAACCATCAAGAAAACAGAAGTAATCATTACCGGCAAGTTTATCTAACATCTGATCAATAAAGGGCAAAGGAAAGTGATCCTTTTTCGTTGCCGCATTAAGCTTCCGGTAATCGATGCACATCCTCCATCCGGTGACAGGTCTAGTGGGGACAAGCTCCTTCTTCTCGTTCATCGTCACCGTGATACCGCCCTTCTTGGGCACGACGTAGACAGGACTCACCCATTCACTGTTAGCTATAGGATAAATGATTCCCTCAGCCAATAGTTTCAAAATCTCCTTTTTCACGACCTCCATCAAAACTGGATTAAGGCGTCGCTGTCCATCCCTCTTCGGGAGGGCGTCGTCGGCGAGTCGTATTTTATGCATACACAACGCCGGGCTAATACCTCGGATGTCTGCCAAACTCCATCCGAAGGCTAACTTATGCTTTTTCAGCATAGTTACTAACTGAGTCTGCTGGACATCAGTAAGATTAGCCGAAATTATCACTGGTTTCTGCTCGTTCGCCTCGAGAAACACATATTTCAAGTTCGCAGGAAGCTCCTTAAGCTCCAACTTCTCAAGTGCGGCTGGCTTAGCCATCGTCAAGGGAGGTGGTTTCACGAACTGAGCCTCCAATAGGAGCCTCGCCTCCATGTCAGCCGATCCCTCGAATACCTCCTCCAAACTAAAATCCTGCACAAAAGAAATCTCGACCAAGGCATCAATAGAATCAATGAAAGAACAATCCTCAATAGAGCTAATAGAAGGCATAGCCTTATGCTTATGAACCGAGAACGAAACTTTTTCTCCTAACACAGACATTTGAATATTACCATTCTTAACATCAATCAGAGTGTTAGTAGTTGCCATAAACGGTCTACCTAGCAATAAAGTATGATCACGCCCATTCTCATGCACATCACCTATCTCTAAGACAACGAAATCCATAGGCACAATCAAACCACCAACACTAACAAGAATATTCTCTATAATTCCCCTAAGATATCTCACAGAACGATCAGCTAATTGTAAACTCATACGTGTCAGTTTTAATTCACCTAACTCTAATTCCTTAAAAATCGAGTAAGGCATAAGATTAATACCAGCACCAAGATCAAGCATACCTGTTACAGTCTTACCATTGCCTAGGGCGATTGTGATGACGAAACTCCCTGGATCTCACAGCTTTTGAGGAAGAGGCTGCTGCATAATCGAACTGGCTACCTCAGACACCATAACAGACTCGTCGTCTACAAATCTCCTCTTCTTGGAAGCGAGCTCCTTGAAGAACTTCAGGTATGCAGGTACATTGCGAATAACATCCAAAAGTGGCAAGTTCACATGCACTTGAGACAGCATCTTGTAAAAGTCTGCGAACTGCTTCTCAAGCTTTTCATTCTTCAGCCTGCTCGGAAAGGGAATAGGCGGTTTGTACGGGTTCGCCGTCTTATGCAATTGAACTACTGGTTGCTCCGGTTCCTTCCCTTTCTCGGCATTCTCCACCACGTTAGTCGGCTCATCTTCCGGCATAGCCACCTTATTATCTACTTGCTTGCCACTACGTAGAACCGTAATGGCCTGCAACTACTGCGCTGAGTGCCCCTGCCCCGGTATCTTTCCTATTTGTTGCTGCTGCTGCATCTGATTCACTGCTCCAGAAATTTATCCTTCTTGGCTCTCAAGGCGTTTGATAGTAGCCTCTTGAGCCTCTCTAGCCAATTTGCTTTCTTGCATGAAAGCCGCCAAACTGTCCTCTAGAGATGTCTTAGGTGGTGCAGCCCCTCGCGGTGCAGGTGGAAATTGAGGCTGAAACTGCGGTGGTGGCTGCTGAAACTGAGGTGGTGGCGAATAGTACCCTTGCTGAGGTGGGTAGTAAGGCTGCTGTGGAGGATAATACCCATGTTGAGGTGGGTAATATTGCTGCTGCGGAGGCGGTCGTCGAGGACGAAAATTCGCTCCTTGACCCTGATTGGGACCCCTCCAAGTAGAGCTGTTCTGCGCTCTCCATCCTGAAGTCTGCTGGACTGGATGTTGATTAAATGGCGGTCGCGGCGGATATCCCTGAGCAGCATAGATTTTCGCCTCTTCTTCATAATTCATCTCCGCCATTATATTGCAGTGATTCTCATCATGACTGAGATCACCAAAAATTGGGCACGGTTCAGGCACCGGCTCATGCTTGGCCACTGCAGGGGCCTTGCTCATCTTCAACTCTTGCAGCTCTCGCATCATGTCAGCCATCTGCTTCTTCAAATCCGGACTAACTCCGATCTCTCTGACTTCTACTCTCTTAGATCGAGAGGTTTTCTGCTGCGAATTTGTGGCCAAAGTCTCAAATATCTCAATCGCCTCCTCAGCTGTCTTCTCAGATATATTTCCTCCAGCTACTGTATCCACCATGAACTGATAAGTGTGCTGCAACCCATTGTAGAAAATCTGCCAAAGCAGTTCGAGCACAATCTGATGGTGTGGACACTGCTGCTGTAGCTCTCGAAATCTGTCAAGTGCCTCATGAAAAGGCTCGTCAGGCTCTTGAGTGAACTGCATAAGCTGTAGCTGGATTTGCTGGCTCTGTCAATTTGGACGAGATCATTGTTATTAGTGTGATAAAGCATAACCTAAGTCTTATTCTCAAGTAAGGCTAAACAGGGCTTCATTCATGTTGAAGAACAAGAAAGCAGTAAAAATGGGGGATTTGATTATTAACTAAGTGATTATCTAAGAAAATGAAAATTAAAAGAATGTAATACGAACTATCTAAGTAAAAATAAAGAAAGCAAGTAAATCCTATTTCTAAGAACAAATAATTAAATAAATTATAAAACCTAAGAATGAGGAATTAAAGAAACGGAATTCAAACATGCCGTGAACTGATTAATCAACATAATAGAACGGGTTGGATTAATGATTTGATAATTAATCATAATTAAAGCAAGAGAACAAGAACGCATAAAGCAGAAGAAGAAAGCAATAAAGAAAGCAATAAAGAACTCACGGGAATGAAAAGGAAATACTGAATTGAAATAAGTCTCCGGGTTTTAATCACGAACGAATCCACAAGGTGCAAAGTAAAGAACTAGAATTGAATGGAAAGCTAACTAGAAGTGTTTTCTCTCGTGGTCTAAACCCTAGAATTACAAAAGTATGGAATTTTAAAGAATAATATGCGAAGTGTTATATCTTTTCACGCGTGGAGAAAAATATATATATATATATGGGAGAAAGGGCCCGTCTCAGCAGCGAACGCTAGGGGTAGCGGACGCTACCCCAGAAATCTGTCTTCACGTGCAATCGCTGGGGTAGCGGGCGCTCTGGGGTAGCGCTCGCTACCCCATCACTCTGTTCCGTCATCCTATGCACATACGTAGCGAGCGCTGGGGCCTAGCGCTCGCTAGGCCCCCGCGCTGTCCCTTCTCGTTTCTTGGCGCAGCGAGCGCTGGGGCCTAGCGCTCGCTTGGCCCCCGCTCTGTTCCTTCTCGTGTGATGAGCTATTTCTTTCTTTGTCTTTTCGTCTCGTTTCTCCTCTCGAGCCTTGTTAGCTCTTAATGTCGATCTTTCACCTACAAAGTAGCAAATAATAGACCCAAGCATCAACTTGATCGATAATATCAACCAATACTAATCCAAATTACGAGAGAAACGAGACCAAAAACATATAAAACAATGATCTACAAAAGTGATGAGCGTGCTAAACTTCTAGTCAATCTACAACAAAAAGGCACATCTGGATTAGGATATCCAGGTTACTTAGAAAAGCCTTTGGGAACTACAAGATTCGTACTAGAGAGAAAGCAAATACCAGATCAAGTAATAGATCTGAAGAACAAGAAAGGTCGTCCACAGAAGATGATGATAAAAGAAACAGGGTACAGACAATACCACCAAACAAAGGGTCAACCAGCTTATTACACTGAAACAGATGATGTACATAAAAAGAATGTCAACAGGACATTACCTAACAAGAATGTCAACAGGACATTACCTATTGAGAAGGGATTGATGAATGATGGAATAGAAAGACACCATCCATCTGAATTCCACTCCCTATCTAGAGTTCATAATGATGGAAACATTATTACTTGCTATATATCTGTTCCTAACCCTAAAATGTTCTGGATTCGAAAGGGAACATTTGCTAATAACCAAGCACCCAAACGTTGAAGGGTAGCTAAGCTTAAATAATTGCAGGATCAGAAGACTGCAAGAAGAAACAAGATAGCCAGAGGAACAATCTGGATAATTGATAGTGGATGTTCGAAGCACATGACATGTAACAAGAACTTACTATCAGATTACGTTGAAAAGCCACGACCACAGGTCACATTTGGATGTAATTCAAAAGGATACACCAGAGGATATGGAAATATAAAGGTTGGCAAGACCACCATCTCAAATGTATCGTATGTTGAGGGTCTTAGCCACAATCTGTTTTCAGTAAGTCAATTCTGTGCAAATGGTAATCAGATCATCTATGATACTAACAACTGCTTTGTGAAGAACAAGGAAGGAGATGAGATACTCCTTACCGGAAAATTGCAGGACATGTTATATATTGTCCAATGGACAAACCAGATCGAGACCTGCTTGGTTACTAAAACCGTATCTGAGACAAGTTGGTTATGGCACAAGAGATTGAATCATCTAAATTTCAAGTCAATCAACAAGATTGAAAAAGAGAAATTAGTAGAAGGTCTACCAGATCAAGTATATGATAAAGATCATATATGTAACGCTTGTCTAGCTGGAAAGCAGACCAGATCATCCTTTACAAGCAAAACAGCTCACTCAACATCAAGAATACTGGAGCTTTTGCATCTAGATCTGTTTGGACCAGTAAAACCACTAAGCGTAAATAGAAGAAAATACACCCTAGTAATCATAGATGACTATTCAAGGTTCACTTGGGTCATCTTTCTAGTAAAGAAGAAAGAGACACTAGCCAAACTGCCCGATTTTCTACACAAGATCACCAAACAGAAGGAGGTGAGTATAACTACCATCAGAACAGATCGAGGAACAAAATTTCTCAACCAGAAGATTGAAGCATACTGCAATAAGATGGGAATCACTCATCAAACTTCAGCTGCTAGAACACCTCAACAGAACGGAGTTGTTGAAAGGCGAAATAGATCACTAAAAGAAGCAGCACGTACTATGCTAAATGCTACCAATCTACCCAAGAAATTCTGGGCAGAAGCTATTTACACAGCCTGCTACACTCAGAACAGATCATCAATTACACTCAGACATGGAAAGACACCATATGAGATCTGGAACAATAGAAGGCCTAAGATCTCTTACTTTCGCACTTTCGGTTGTTTGTGTTACATACATAATAATGGAAAATCTCAATTGAAGACTTTTGACAGTAAAACTGATCCTAGAATATTTTTAGGATATTCTGATGTCAGTAAAGCCTATCGAGTCTACAATAAGAACTCTCATATTGTGGAGGTAACATCTCATGTTGTTTTTGATGAGTCTATTGTTGACTACAGCTCACCAGATGATAAACAGACATAAAACTAGATGACTACAAGAAAGATGAATGAGATGTTACTAGAAGATATTCTAATCTTGAACTCAAAAAGTGATGATGAAGAGATCAATACTCCACCTATTGCTGAAGAAATCATGCAACAAGGGGCAATAATCCAACATGAACTGGATGAAAACAGATCACCAAATGAAAGCAATGAAACAATCATTGCAGATGATGATCAACCTGAAAATCTAAATCCAGAAACGGAAGCAGATGAGAATCCATTCCAAGCTTCATCAACAGCTCACACTGAATTTGAGGAACCAACAGATCAACCTGATCCTGAGATATCTGATGAAGAGATGACCAGGAGAAGGAGATGGATACAAGATCATCCACCAGAACAGATTGTTGGGAACCCATCAGATCGTGTGAAAACCAGAAGAATGCATGGAGAAAGTGCCTTGTTAAGTTGCTATCTATCTCGCATTGAACCATCTGATGCTCATGAAGCATTACAAGATGCAGATTGGATAACAGCAATGCAAAAAGAACTTAATGAGTTCAAAAGAAATGAGGTCTGGTATCTCGTGGACAGACCGAAACACCAAGGAGTAATAGGTGTAAAATGGGTGTTCCAAAATAAACGAGATGAGAATGGTGAAGTAGTCAGAAACAAAGCCAGATTAGTAGCTAAAGGCTATAATCAACAAGAAGGCATTGATTTTGATGAAACATTTGCACCGGTAGCCAGACTAGAAGCAATAAGGTTGTTCTTAGCATATGCTGCACACAAAAGGTTCAAGGTATACCAGATGGATGTCAAAAGTGCATTTCTAAATGGTATCCTTGAAGAAGTATATGTGGAGCAGCCACCTGGATTCGAGGAAGAAGATCCAAATCAGAAAGTATACAGACTGACAAAAGCAGTCTATGGTCTAAAACAAGCTCCTAGAGCTTGGTATGAAACATTGACCACATTTCTACTAGAATCTGGATTCAGAAGAGGATCGGTTGACAAGACTTTGTTCATCATCAAAGTGAAAGAGAATATCCTTTTAGTACAGATCTATGTAGATGATATCATATTTGGATCCCAATCTACTTATCTATGTGATAAATTTGCTGAACTTATGAAAAATAAGTATCAAATGTCCATGATGGGCGAAATGAGTTTCTTTCTAGGTTTGCAAGTCAAGCAGTTACCAGATGGCATCTTCATTAATCAAGTAAAGTATATTCACGATCTGCTGACTAAGTTTGGATTCAAAGAAAGTAAACCTGTTAAAATTCCAATGCAGACCAATGGGAAAATTGATCCTGATCCAAAAGGAAAACCAGCAAATATTACTCAATACAGAGGGATCATAGGATCACTACTCTATCTAACTGCCAGTCGACCTGACATTACATTTGCAGTAGGAGTTTGTGCAAGATATCAAGCAAATCCCAAGGAGTCTCACATGGAAGCAGCCAAGAAGATATTAAGATATCTTAAGGGAACAACTCACATTGGATTTTGGTATCCTTGTGAAGACAACTTTGAGCTAATTGGATACACAGACTCAGATTATGCCGGATGCAAGCTGGACAGAAAGTCAACATCTGGTACATGTCAGTTTTTAGGAAATAAACTAATCTCTTGGTTTTCAAAGAAGAAGACATATGTTGCCACATCAACCACAGAAGCTGAATATATGGCAGCTGGGAGTTGTTGCGCTCAAATACTTTGGTTAAAACAACAATTCAAGGACTATGAGATCAATGTCAAGGAGATACCCATTTTCTATGATAGCTCAAGTGCTATAGCAATCACACAGAATCCTGTCTTGCATTCTAGATGCAAACATGTAGATGTGAGACTTTACTTTATAAAAGATCATGTTGAAAGAAAACATGTACAGATCGAGAAGATACACACTGAAATACAGAGAGCCGACATTCTTACTAAAGCATTACCAGAAGAAAGATTCAAGATGCTTTGTGGCAAATTAGGATTATTAAATCTGGAAGATAGGACCAGATTGATATAGTCCAGATTGATGAAGAACAGATCACATAAAATTCCAACCGGGAATTGACACCAGATCATCAAAAAGCAAATTAATGATCAACAGATCGATTAAAATTCCAACTGGGAATTGACACCAGATCATCAAAATGCAAATTAATGATCAACAGATCAATTAAAATTCCAACCGGGAATTGACACCAGATCATCAAAATACAAATTAATGATCAACAGATCGATTAAAATTCCAACCGAGAATTATCAACAGATCATCACAAAAGATTGATGTCCGAGATTGCAAGCAATTTAAACAGATCATTAATAAGGAGATTGACTACAACAGATGACTAGAAGACACGTGGAAATTAAAATCAAAATAATTAATTATCTCGTTACTTAATCAAGGGCGAATGTCAACAGAATAAATCTAATTACGGCGATTATATCAATTATAATCATATCTTAATTCTGACATAATATACCAAATCCTTTATTTTTGTAATGATTAGTACTGTGTTTGGGAACTGTGATCTCGAAGATATTTACCAAATCAAGAAAAAGGAAGCAACTTGACGGGTCAAACCAACACGCGCTACACTACAACCCTAGGATCAAAAGCTCGTGTATCTGATGCAAAGAAGAGGCGGTGATAGACTGCAAGTCTATAATTCAGAAAAACGGGAAAACTAAAAAGGGAAGCTTAAATCTAAACCCTTAATTTCTTTTCTTTTAATCTACACCGTGCATCATTTACCTATATATATGTGTTAGACTGTCTATCTACTACCTTCTCTTTTCTTCTTCAACAAGCACTTAGCAAATTTTTCGCCATTCCTAACTCCCACAAACCTTTCAAAATCTTGGTATCAACTCTATTTCTATCTCTCAAAAATGGCTCCCAAATCAACTTTGTTTCTCGAGCAAGTGAAATTTCTGAACCAATATATCACTCAAGATCAATACGCCGTTCTTGACACCCATGGTTTCCATAAACTAGATAAGGCCTTCGCCCTTGTTAAGCAATGCAAAGGTTTCTTTTCGTTATTTATGTTTAAATGTTCTATATCTCTTCTCAATTGTCTTATGTGAATTGCTCTGTTTTGAAAAAAAACAAGTTTATCCATAAGCATGCATTCGTGAACAAACATTGAACAGTAAACCTTGATATCTTGTATTGCTTCAACTGCTACTGAGCACTCATACTTCATTGATGGAAGAATGGTGTTCATCTATATTGTTTTAACCTTGCTGTAGGATTTCACAATATTATCACCACACATCCTCTCCAATTTCTGCCAAAGGAAGTGGCAACCTTTTACCTCACATGGCAAGGAGAGAAAGATGGGAACGAGGCCACCATCCGTGTGAGCAAGGGGAATACAACAAGTAACACAACCTACAACGTGTTGAATATTATAGACGAGGTCTATAAGCTGAAAGACGAAGGAATTAGCCTTGGAGAAATCACAGAGGATCAGCTGCAGGAAGCTATAGAGATGGTGATGGTTGTACCAATAACCTACACCAACAGAATGTTCAACAGGGGACTGCTTGCTCCTGAGTTCAAGATTATATTCGAGTTTGTACAACGGATATTCATGAATCACAACGGTTCATACGACCAAGTGACGCCGGAGAAATTCAAGATACTCACGGCCGTAGTGCTCAATCTGCCTGTCAACTGGAGCAGAGTGTTGTTCGATCTGTTGACTAAGGAGGCTAAAATGATAACTTTTGTCAAAGGAGCGAGCCCAGGCATTGAAGTGAGGAGAAGTAGCCTGAGGCATTCCACAAAGATCAGCTTCATGCTGGAAACGTTTTTCAAACAACACCAATGGGATGAATTGATTGAATTCAACAACAGATTGTGATTTCCCAAGGACCAACACCAGATCGAGATGTCCATGAGAATCACAGCTAACTTGATAGCCAAGGTGACAGATCCAGTACACGCTAACGCCTTGATGGAGATGGGGAGCTCAAATCCAATCTGGATTCCCCCATCTGCCCCCACAGAAAAATCAATCAAATCTAGAGTCACAAAGGAGAAGACAGTGGAAAGAACCCCATCAAAAAGAGTCACTAGAAGAGCAAGCTCAGTGGATACTGATGCTTCTACGGCTGCTCAACAACCAAAGCCCAAGAGGAGAAGACTACAGAAACTTTTTGAACCAGTGGAAGAGGTCCAGGTTCAGGAACCTACCATTACAGATATCCCTCAACAGGAGGTTGAGGATGAGGATATTCTGGTTGGGGGTCCACCAGAGGAAGTTGCCCCCATCTCCTCCTTTGACCCAAATCCAGAAAAGGATTTTTCCCCCGCTCACACTGCCAGTCCTCCATCTGCTGATCAATTAGAGCAGATCGATGAAGAGAAAGAGGAAGATGAATCCTCGGATGAGGATGTGGAGAAGAAATAGGCTGAAACTGTAGTGAAGCTGCTGGAAGCAGAAGCAGATCACTCAGTGATTAAATCATTTCTTGGCATACAACTCACTCCAGAGAGCTATGATGCTGCCAAACACTTGAAACTACTTCTCTTCATCAAGGACAAAGAATTCTATGTCCTTGATGCACTGCTCAAAACCAAATCAATCTCTGCACTCAAGGCAGAAGAAGCTATACTCAACATATTCGAAGTCTCCTCCATTGCTGAGTTGAGAGACACCTATCTCCAGAGCATTCTGGCCATTGCACAACATGAAGCCCAGAAATTACAGATCGATATATGAGAAAGAAGGGCTGTTACACTTCTTTGAAAGTGTAGTGGATGAAGAGGAAGAAGAAATAGCTGAAGCTCACCAACAGGGTGCAGCAGAACAAGGACCAGAACTAGCTCAGCACCAGGCTGATGTTGCTGAACAGACCATACCAGCTGCAGAAACAGCTGAGACAACTGCATAAGTTGAGGGGGAACCAGCCCAGTAAAGCAAAATCCAGATCGAGGTGGTTGATTATATAAGGGAGGAAGAACAACCAGCTGGACAGAGGGTGGGAGGAAAACCAACTAATGATATTTACACCCCCTCTGTCATAGCCACCATGGAAGAATTTGTGGAGTTCACTGATCTGGAAGAGATATTGCTGACTCAGCATCAATCTCTATCCAATGCTCAAGTCAAAGATTTAATCTCCATTAAAGTGGACAAATACATGTACAATACCCTCTCCATTGTCCAAGACCAGGCCACCAGAATCCTTACAGATTTTAACAACAGTCTGAAGTCCCATGTAGACCAAGTGGACTCAGACTTGAGGAGAGTCTGCAGATTGAAGCTAGAAGAACTGAGCAAGAAAATGGATGATGATAGAGCAACTGCTGAGGAGAGGAAAGAAAATATTGACCAAACTATGTCTGCAATGGAGCTTAAAGTTCAAGAGATGTATAAAATTGTCACAGACTTTGCCAAGAAAGAGAAAGACATGGTTCATGCCACTGTCAAGGACCAGACTGATGGAATTTCTGAGGAAGTGATCAAAGCCGCCAAAATTGAAATCAGATCACAACTCAGAAAATTTGAAAATGATGGAGTGAATTTTGTCGAGAGGAAGCTGAGAGATCTGAGATACCCCACAAAGACAATGATTGACTCTTACATAGACGAGATTGGGGCTATCAAAGAAGAACAAGAGAATTTCACTGCTAATCTCACCAGTGTCAAATCCTCCATGGAACAAAAGATTGATGAATCCAACGCCAACATCACATCCCTACTCAACTACAAGATGGATTCAGAAAAAGAAACGAAGGAGATGAAGGAGGAGATCACCTCCCTTAAGGCACTCATCAAAATCTATATTGATGATGTCGAAAAGGGGGAAGGATCTAGCAAGAGGAAAGAGAGAGGAGCTGGAGGAAAAGGCAAAGGTCAATCTGGTGCTACAGAAGAAAGGAAAGAGGCTCAACCTGAGCAGCCAGCTGCACCAGATCGACCAAGTCAACCATCTGCTCAAACTAAGAGGCCATCCAAATCTGAATCAAGCAAATCAAGTCACTCTCAACCACAAAAGAAGAAGAAGAAGTCGGGATCTGGTTGGTTCTCCACTGCACCCATCAAGACCAAAATGCCAAAAGAAGGAGAAACCAACTGGGTGCCAGACAATCTGAAGGAAGGTTGAAAGGGGTTGAAGTACGGATTTATCATGTGCCGCTACTTTATCAAAGAACCAGCTTACTGCGAGGGCACAACAAATGAAGCTTTCAATCTCTATCTGGACATGAATGATGCTAAGGATCTGATCCAGGCCATAAGAGCAGCAGTTACAGAGGCCCAGATCACTATAACTGCACCAGATCGTGAATACAGAGAATGTCCAGACATCCCTGCCACCAAACTCCCTGACAAGACCTACCTGCTGAACTTCATCAATCAACTGGCTGAAAACAGGGGGTACAAGATCAATGCTGAAGACCCAGATTACATCAGGGTCAAAGAGGGAGTGTATGAAAGTGTCTAGATGATATCAAATGAGACAAGAGCAAAGTTGAAGAAGCAACAAGAGGAAAAGAGGAAGAGCAGATAGATACACCTTTTCACATCCTTTACTATCTGTAATTCTTACATTTTATCTTGGAATCTGTAACCCATTTGCCCTATATCTATGAACATTCTTTGGGTTTCTGATGATAAAATCTTATTTTCCAGAACATATATAACTGCTATTAATCGTTATAACTTAATAACGAAAATATTAACAATCTGGCTCTTAAACCAGATCACTCTTAATGCTTAAATTAGGATGATATTGTAAAGTGTGGTTTCGACATCATCAAAAAGGGGGAAATTGTTGGGAACCAAAAGTATTTTGGTTTTGATGATGATCTCTCGAAACACACTTAGTCTTTACAACTTTAAGTTAGTGTTAAACTGTTCTACATGTTAACAGATCACTAGACATAAAGTGAATTGTGATAGAGAACAGATTAGGAGATGACTTAGCATGTAAAGGAATTATTCCTATAGAAGTCATTTCTATTATAGTCTAGGTTGAAGACCAAGACATTTTTCAAAGAGAAGAAATTCGATCTGCTATGACTGTTATCAACCAGATCACCGAACAGATCGATGATCACAGCGAAGCACCAGATCGACAGAGTCATCAAACCACCAGATGATATCTCTCTACACATCATATCCACTTGCCGCGTCAATATTGAAGCCCATCCACTAAGGTTTGGAAGGAGAATCCATGATTGACACGAAGAAGGAAAGTAACCGTTATTGATCTGCTTTCCATATTTAGAGGATTGAGTCAACGTTTCTACAAGGCAAGAGCAGATATGATGAACATCATTGATTGGCAATGTACAATCAATCCCACGCCAATCAACAACAGCTAGAATATCAAATTCTAAAGCCTATATATATTTGGAGTTCAAAGTCTGAAAGTGATAGACGCTACATCGATAAAAACCTCCTCAAGCAATCTATCACTACATCAGACAAAAGCTTCAAACTGATTGTGATTCTACATCACACCAACCCAAACTCGATTCAAGTCTGTCTTATTGAGAAAAAGGAGATCATCCTGCTAGCTAGTAGTTTTCTAGTGGTAACGTAGAGGTAATCTGTTGTAAAGGGACACGACCCTTATTCGTGCATAAGTTTCAACCAGATTGTGTTTGAAACTTGTGACTCTATTTCCATGAGTATAAAGAAGAAGAGTATCCTAGTAGTGGATAATCTGATCTAGTTTTGATCAGACCGTGGACGTAGGAATTTCCCGAACCACGTTAAACATCTGTGTCATTTATCCTTCAGCATATTTATATTCAGTTGTTTATTTATTCTGTTCCCTGCACTATCATTTTAAACAGCATCTCAATCAACCTTTTTTAACGATCTAGATTATAATTAAGGTTTTCCATATAAGAGCACCAACTAAGTCGACCATATTTCCGCACACACAATACTTTGAAAGTAATAAAGATCACTCTTATTATTGTCTAAGTATTTACACTAGAGAGCAATATGTTTGGACTGATCTGCTATCAATCTGCTAATCGATCTGGTCAGTTATTTGTCAAGCAACTTCTTCTTTAAGAATAGCTTGATCTCTCTGATAATTGGCCAACTAAACTGAAAAGTTTGTATTTGGTGTATTCCCCCCCCCATACACCAAACCTTGCTCTTTCGGGACCAACAGTCCTCTCACGAGCCACTTCTCCAACGGCCGCTTGAGCCGCGTGGGCGCTAGGACCTGCACCAAAAAGTGAATTTCAAATTTTTCAAGCACCTCTCTTTATTTTCTATATATATATATAAGTAACACAAATTGAAACGAATGAAAATTAAAATAAAATGAGAGATATGGAAAATTAAAATGTCCACGTGGGTTGCTGACGGAGCTCAGCCGTTATCACTCCGGCAAGATAAATTTATAAATCGATACTCTTCACTAGGTTCCACTAGTGGCAAGCATAGGGTCAATCCCATAAGGAGTTGGTGAATTCCTTTTCTCGATGTCATAATTTATGGTTTTGATTCGGGTCTTGCCTTGGGCAAGAAGTGAAACCAAGCAGAAAAGAAATGTTGTAAAAGTAAATAACTGAAAAGAAAACACTAAGAGAGTTAAATGTGAAAGTAACTTGACTTGAGTTAGAATCCTTGAGTCTTGACTGATGTCTTGATCATCGATGCAAAGTTGTTCATTGTCTCAGCGTGTCATTGGTTAAAGGCGAGCGTAAGAATGGTAAGTCATGATAAAGCTCTTTAATATTTTCTTCTAGTTCCCAAGTAGCTTCTTCTACATCATGAAGTCTCCACAAAACTTTTACTATTGGAATCTTCTTGTTACTATCAATTATCATCTAGGCAAATCTAACGTAGTAGCTGATGCTCTTAGTCGTAAACCTAATGCAAAGTTAGGTTTCATAATCACACAAATAGAAGAGCTTAGGAGGGAATTTGCTAAAATGAGGATAGAAATTATACATCCGCCCAATACCATTGGTGGATGTATTGCAACATTTTTCGCAATACCTGATTTAAGATATAGGATTGTGCAAGCCCACAAACAAGATGAAAACTTGGAGAAGATACGTTGTAAAGTGAGATCTGTAGAGCTTAAAGATTTTCGAGAAGATGCTGACAATGCTCTCATCTATCAAGGAAGATTATGTGTGCCTGCTTCTGAAGATTTGAAAAATGAGATCCTGAAAGAAGCACATGAGACACCATACATAGCTCATCCTGGCAGCACTAAAATGTACCATGATTTGAAAAGTTCATTTTGGTGGAATGGAATGAAAAATGATGTTGCCAATTTTATAGAGAAGTGTTTAGTATGTCAACAAGTTAAGGCTTTACACCAAAGACCATACGGTACATTACAACAGTTAGAGATTCCCAAGTGGAAATGGGAACATATTACTATGAACTTTGTAGTAAGTCTACCACGTTTGAATCAAGGTCACACGACTATTTGGGTCATTGTAGATCGTTTAACCAAATCCACACATTTCTTACCTGTGCAAATGAACTGGAATCTAGATAGACTTGCTTAGTTGTATATCCGAGAGATAGTCAGATTACATGGAGTACCTTGGAGTATCACCTCAGATCGTGACACTCGTTTTACATCACATTTCTAGTCTAAATTGCAAAATGCCATGGGAACACAATTGAATTTCAGTACTGCCTATCATCCACAAACTGATGGACAATCTGAGAGGACTATCCAAATTCTTGAAGATATGTTACGTACTGTAACCCTTGATCATGGTAGTAACTGAGAAAAGTTTTTTCCTTTAGTGAAATTTGCGTATAACAATAGTTATCAATCCACAATAAGAATGGCCCCGTATGAAGCTCTATATGGAAGAAGGTGTAGGTCTCCACTCTATTGGAATGAGATAGGATTCAAGAAAATGATTTGACGTAAGAGAATAAAGATAAATTTTTTTAATAAAATATATATAAAATATAAAAATGACATATCATTCGAATCATCACGCATTTCCACACTCCAATCACCTGAAAATGATAATGTGGGGAATGAGCATACATAAAGTATACTCAGTGTGGGATCTTATGCTAACATTGTCCAAGTTAATAAAACGGTAAAGCACATATGGTATCAATAAAAAGTGAGTAAAAGATAAAATGTGCGGATGTTGATTTGAGTGTGAAAGATGTATCGTATGAATAACTTATTTATACTAGCATAGGAATTCAAGATAAAATCTCATAGTCATATAGTCTAGTATAGATTTGAATACTCAATAATCATAGCATGCATGCATGGTTGACACTTGTTGCATGAAAATGTAAAACCTATTCCTAGCTTTGGCTTTTCATGGACCATACATGTATATTAGTTTTACTATTAGTATATTTTACTATTCTATTATTATTATTATTATTATTATTATTATTATTATTATTATTATATATATATATTATTTTATTTTATTATATTCTATTTATCTATTTACTTTTCTTATTTTCAAATATTAAAGGACTTTAATTATTATTTTTGGTTTTGAGTTGTTACAAACTTACCCACTAAAAGAAAATTTCGTCCTCGAAATTAAGTTAACTTGTATGAAATTGTAATTTATTCTTTGTAACAATATTTCTTAAATTATTAATGATAATACGATATATATATATATATATATATGTGTGTGTGTGTGTGTGTGTGTGGGATTACAATATTTGAGGTTAACTTCATTGTTACAAAATTGAGGTTTATCCCAATATTTGTTATCTAGAAATTTCTTCCAAATTATCATCATTTTCTGTAAAGCAAAATATCACATTTATTTTAAGAACACAATAACGTTAAAGAATATCATAAATTGTGAAGTTTTAAGGAAAAGTCGTAGCTTATTCCTTGAGACAACATAAGACACATGCGCATAACTACCCAACACGTGACTTAGAGTTGGCTGCAGTAGTGCACGCACTAAAACTTTAGAGACATTACTTGTATGGAGGCAAGTGTGAGATCTTTAACGATCACAAAAGCCTTAAATACTTCTTTACTCAGAAGGAATTGAATATGAGACAAAGAAGGTGGCTCGAACTAGTTAAAGATTATGATTGTTCAATCCAATACCATCCAGGAAATGTTATGGTTGATGTGCTTAGTAGAAAAGGTGAAGGCCTACTTAGTGCAATGATAACTCAACAAGAGATGTTGAGGAGAGAATTTGAAAGGATGAAACTTGAGATGATAACTCCAAACATCCGGGAATGTATATTAGCAGCATTAGTAATTCAGCCTACATTGCAAGATCGAATAAGAAAGCTCAAGAGGCCAATGACTTTCTGCAAAAGATGAAAAGTCAAGAGACAGACAAAGTCACATGATTTAAGGTGGCAAGCGATGGAACACTTGTGTTTGAAGGCAGAATTTGTGTGCCGAAAGATAAGAACTTAATAAGAGATGTTGGGAACCCTAATATATTTAGTTTTGATGATGGTCTTTCGAAACACACTTAGCTGTTTTAGAGCTTAAACTGTTCTACGTGTAAAAACAGATCACTAGATATAAAGTGAATTCTGTTAAAGAACAGATTAGGAGAGGACTTGACATGTAAAGGAAAAATTCCTATAGAAGTCATCTTTATATATAGTTTAGGATGAAGGTCAAGATTTCACGCCAAAAGGAATCGATCTGCTATAACAGACAGCAACCAGATCGATGACCAGATCAATATCTACAGCGAGGCATCAGATCGATTAAAGTCATCAATCCACCAGCTGACATCATCCTACACATCATATACTCTTTCGACGTCAAGACTGAAGCCTATCCAACAAGGATTGGAAAGAGAATCTTCGATAGATCATAAAGAAGGAAAGAGATCGTTAGCAATCTGCTTTGCATATCTTGAAGATTGAGTCAACACACTCTACATGGCAAGAAGAGATATGATGGACATCATTGATTGGCAATATTCCATCAATCTCACGCCAATCAACAACGGCTAGAATTTTCAATTCAATGCCTATATATTTGAAGTTCAAAATCTGGAGAAGAGAGAACACGCACGCGAGCTATATTGTTAACATACTCTCAAGCAATCAATCTGCAATCCAGACTAAGAGCT
>JAPKLX010000144.1:601351-629598 GCA_026898415.1 Leonotis leonurus | reverse complement strand
ACTCTCAAGCAATCAATCTGCAATCCAGACTAAGAGCTTCAAAAGATTTGTGATTTCACATCACACCAACCACCTCGATTCAAGTATGTCTTATCGAGAGAAAGAAGATCACCCTGCTAGCTAGTAGTTTTCTAGTGGTAACGTAGAGGTAATCTGTTGTAAAGGGACACGACCCTTATTTCGTGCATAATTATCTCTCAAGTTGTGATTGATACTTGTGACTCGTTCTCCACGAGTATAAACAAGCAGAGTATCCTATTAGTGGATAATCTGGTCTAGCTTTGACCAGATCGTGGACGTAGGGATTTCCCGAACCACGTTAAACGACTGTGTGCTTTACATTCCTGCATATTTACTTACAGTTGTTTATTACTCTAACCTTCTGCACTATCATTCAATCTGCATCTCAATCAATCTGCTTAACAATCTGAATAATACATAAGGTTTTCTAAACAAGAGCACTCATTAATCCACCATTATTCCGCACACACACAACACTCAGAAAGTAATAAGATCACTCTTATTATTGACTAAGTGTCTTTCACTAAGAGAGCAATATGTTTGGACTTAACTGGTTTCGATCTGTGTATTAATCTGTTTAAGTCATCTGCCGAGCAAATTCTTATACAGAATAGCTTGAACTCTCTGATAATTCGTCAAGTAAACTGAAAAGTTTGTATTTGGTGTATTTCCCCCCCCCCATACACCAAACCTTGCTCTTTCGGGACCAACAAGAGATATTTAAGATGAAGCACATTGTACTGCATATACAGCTCACATGGTAGCACCAAGATGTATCAAGATTTGCGAAGAACATTTTGGTGGAGAGGAATGAAAAGGACAATAGCTGAATATGTCGGAAGATGTCTGATTTGTCAGAAGATCAAAGCAGAACATCAATGACCAGGAGGGTTGTTGAATCAATTGGAAATTCCATAATGGAAATGGGAGCATATAACTATGGCTTTTGTAGTTAAACTTCCGAGAACTGTGAAAGGTCATGATGTAATTTGGGATATTGTGGATCGACTTACTAAGTCAGCACATTTTCTACCTGTGAAGATGACATACTCAATGGACCAGTTTGCTCGATTGTATGTTCAGAAAGTAGTGAGGTTACATGGAATGCCTATCTCTATCATTTCTGATCGAGACCCAAGATTCACATCACAATTTTGGAAGAGTCTACACGTGGAAATGGGTATTAATCTTAATTTCTCGACAGCATATCATCCTCAAACTGACGATCAATCTGAGACGACTATTCAGACTTTAGAAGATATGTTGCGAACTTGTGTGATGGATATTTGAGGTAATTGGGAAACTCATCTACCATTAATTAAGTTTGCTTACAACAACAGATTCCAAACGAGCATTGGTGTCGCTCATTATGAAGCTTTGTATGGAAGAAAATGTAGATCACCTCTATATTGGGATGAGATTGGAGAAAGAAAGATCTTAGGTCCATAAATAATTGAGAAAACAATTGAAGTTGTTGAGAAGGTAAAACAAAGGATAAAGATGGCTCAAGATCGACAAAAAATCATTCGCCAATCGAAGAAGACGAGAACTATACTTTGAAATTGGTGACAAAGTATTTCTCAAGGTTGCACCAATGAAGAAAGTTTTAAGGTTTGGTAAGAAAGGAAAGCTAAGACCTCGTTTTATTGGACCATTTGAAATTTTATAACGCATAGGAGATGTCGCTTATCGCCTAACATTATCACTAGAATTGCCAGCTGTTCACGATGTCTTCCATGTTTCGATGTTACGAAAATATCTACTTGATCTTAGTCATGTCATCTCTTATGATAATCTTCAAATTAATAGGGATTTAACGTACGAGGAAATGCCTAGTGTAATCCTAGAACGTAATGTGCATGTTTTGAGAAATCGGGAAATACCATTAGTCAAGATACAATGGACTAGGCATGGACCAGAAGAGGCTACTTGGGAACGTGAAGAAGTAATCTTAGCTCGTTACCCTCATCTAGATCCAAGTAATTAACAAATTTTGAGGACGAAATTCTTTTAAGTGGGTAGGGTTGTCACAACTCGAACCTAATAAATTACTATAATTTATATATTTGCAATTTTATATGAGTTTTATTTGTGATATTTATTTATTTTATGCTGAGCTTATTTTATTTTTGTTGAGTTCGCGCCCTTAGTTTAATAGATATGAATAAAATTCTAATTCAAGAAATTATTAATGTTATTATGTTAGATAATAATTTATAATTATTTTAACTAGATATTATAACACTTGGTATTATCATTAATTATATTATTTAGATATTATTATTAATGATTTGGGCTTAGATTATAGTTAATTTTATTGGGCTAAATGATAAAGTTATAGTATATAGTCCATGAAGATAGGGCCCATTTTCAAATATAAATGTTATTTTTATGATATAAATATTAAGAGATATTTAAGTTATAGTAATTAGTAACTACACCGCCTCCGAAATATCAACTTATAAATACAATTTCAGAACTTCAAACTAAACATTATACACAATTAAATACCTCTCCTCTGCTGGGTCACCGAACCATTTCAGAATCCAAATGTAAGATTCATCCCAATACCTAATTCAGAGTAAGTATTCAAATACATGTTTATTAGGTTTTTAATTATGTTTTTGTGTGTCGTTTTGTCGTGTTCTATATGTTTGTCTTTTGTTTCGTGTCATTTTATTACTCGTTTTATGCCGGTTCGTGTGTTTTATGATTTGGATGTAGGAGGTGGAAAAGAGATGGAAATTGAGCTAGAAGTGATGTTTGGCGAAACCGAGTGGAGCAGAAAGGGTTGAGACAAGGATGAGAAGAGAAGCCAAAACAACAAGTCCACAGCTAGGACCAGTATCCGCTGGGGTGCCGCTGCTGAGAAATTCAGAGAGCAGGACCCAGCGACCCCTGGGAACCCAACGGCCGCTAGCCCTGCAGTTCAAATGAGGGCAGAAACTTAAGGCCAACGACCGCTGGCTGGCAGTTTTATGCTGACTTAAACTCGTTCTTTGGCGTCATTTTGGGGTTGGAACTGGGAGATAGAGACAAGAATAGTTAGAAAAACTCTTTACTTACTTGCTTTTGATAGATAGAAGTAGTTTTTCAAGAGATTGAAGGATCGTTCTAACCTTTGTTTGTGGATTCCTAATAAGTTTATCTTTATGATGATTTCTATGGTTTCATTTTCATCTATGGTTGGCTAAATACTTCTCTAGGGTGATATTGTCTTAATCTATGGTTTAAATGCTTTAATTTGTTCTAGAATGGTTGTTTGATTTGTGCTTGATGAGTTTTGTATGTTTGATCATCATATGAACTCAAGATGTAGAATGGATTGCAATGAATTATTCTATATCTCATTTGTAATCGAACAACCAAACCTATTAATCGGATTCGTAAATAGGAAATTGTGTCTTGAATTGGAATTTATCTTAAGTGTGATCTATACACGTAGGTGATTAGCTAATCAACTTAGGAAAAATCCAATTAGAGATATGATTTGATCAAAGAAGCATTGAACCTTGGTTTAAGATAATTGTCACCCTAGATCGTCACTCTCTTGTTATCTAGTTTACTTTTCTCTTTAATTTAGTTATAATTTGATCTCAACTTGATTTAGAGTGTTATAGGACTTCTTTAATTTCATTATAGTACTTTTAATTATTGCTCTGCATAGTCTTCCTCTGAGATACGACATTCGGGTAGTCTACTACGTATTACAACTTCTTAGGATACGTTTTTAGCCGAACAAAATTTGGCGTCGTTGCCGGGGAAGGCTATAGGCATTTTGATTTTCAGTGCTTGTTTGTTTTTGTTTTTATTCTTTCTTTGTTTTTCGTATTGTGATTGTTCAGTTTAGTGATTGTTGTGTTTTTATTTTTCGTTTTTGTTTTAGTTTGGAGTTTTCAACCGCAAGTTGCGTTTGACTTCTCTTTTCATGGTGTTAGGTAGTGCATGCACGGATGCCAAAGTCAGAATAAGAGATTGACACCCGTGTTGGACAACTTACATCGAAGAAGTGAGTTACAAACAGTCAACCTAGAAGAGGAGGTTGAAAACAGCTATACTTTGGAGTCAGGGTATCGATCAGATCATTCAGAGAGTTCACTCCCACAAGACTCAGACACAGATTGGAGTGAGACGAGCTCTCACACAGTTATGGCGGCCCGTCAAATGAGGGAACTTGCTAGGCCGGTGATAGGAGCTGCGGCATCACCCATTGTGTTGGGACAAGCAGCTCGGAACTACGAGCTCAAGAGTATCCACTTCAACCAGCTTCCTTCCTTCTATGGTATGCCAGTGGAGGATGCATTGAACTTCATCCAGGAGTTCTATGCCACAGTCCAGACCTTTCCGCTTGGGGACTTAACGGAGGATCAGTTGAATATGAGATGTTTTCCGTACACTCTCAAAGACCGAGCTAAGACATGGTTTATGTCTTTAGCTCCCAATTCTCTTCAAAACTGGAATCAGGTGTCTGAGAGATTCATGTCGAAGTGGTACCCGAACCAAAAGACGCAAGAGGTTAGGTCACAGCTGGTGACCTTCACACAGTTGGATGGAGAGCCTCTTCACGAGGCTTAGGAAAGATTCAAGTGTCTCCAGATGCAATGTCCTCATCACAACCTATCTCCGGAGTTTCTCAACCAGTTCTTTTATGAGAGTCTTCATCAAAACTTCCAGTATATGGTTGATAATGCAGCTGGAGGAGATATTGGAAACCGGACAGCAGAGGAGCTCACAGAGATATTTGAGAACATGGCAATGAATTTACAACAGAGAAGTTCCAGGGGTCCGAAAAAGAAGGTCAACAAAGCAACCTCTAGTAATGATTTGGTGAGGCAGATAGCAGAGCTTACAAGGCAGGTGCAAGCTATCCGTATAGCGGATGAACAACCAAGAAGAAGTGGAGGCGAGACTTGTGGTATTTGTGGAGAGTTTGGGCACGAGGCTAATGTTTGTGCCAATGCATACGAGCAACACCGAGAACAGGAAGAGCAAGTAAATGCTCTTCAAAACTTTCAGCAGCGCTCATAATTTGATCCATACTCCAACACTTATAATCCGGGGTCTCTTGGAGGCAACAAGCACCACAAGGACAACAAGTGCCACCTCAGCAAGGGTTCCAGCAATTCAACAACCTCAACAACACTTTTCACAACAACATCATCACCAAACTCCATCTCAAGGTCCTTCCAAATCATCAGTGAAGGATAATTTGAATAAATTTATTCAAGCTAGTCATCAGCGATTTGAGACAGTGGAGGCCTCTATGAAGAGGATTGAGACCCAAGTTGGGCAGCTTGCAGGGATAGTTGGAGAGCTTGTTCAGATGAACAAAAAGGACAAGCTTCCAAGTCAACCAAAGCAAGCTCAAGCAGTCACTGTTTTGAGAAGTGGTAAGGTTGTGGATAATCAAGTCCGAATGCCGGTTGATGAGGATGAGCATGAGAAGGAAGAAAAGAATATCACAGTAACTCCTCCTGAATAGGAGATCATTGTTTTAGCCCATTCTGAGGAGAAAGGAAAGGGAGGAGAGTTACATAAGGCTTCTAATCCTTAAAAATCTCCTATTCCTTTCCAGGGCAATTGAGGAATGAAAAGCAAGACCAACAATTCTTGGATTTTTACAAGATGCTTTCAAAGGTTAATGTCAACCTTCCTCTCCTGGATGTGATTAGGAATGTTCCAGCATATGTTAAGTTCTTTAAAGAACTTGCATCCAAGAAGAGACGTTTTGTGGATGACGAGAAGATTTTTGTTTCTGAAGTAGCTAGTGCAGTGTTGAAGCACCAGCTTCCTCCAAAGCAAACAGATCCGGGTAGTTTCGTCATCAAAATTTCACTTGGCAATGGTAAGTCCGTTTCAGGCATGTTAGATCTAGGGGTTGGAATTAACTTGATGCCTTATTCTATTTTCTTGAGATTAGGATTAGGTAATTTGAAGCCTACTAGAATGTCTTTACAACTTGCAGACAGGTCAATTAGGTACCCTAAAGGAATCATTGAAGATATCTTAGTTAGGGTTGGAGATTTAATTGTACCGGTTGATTTTGTCGTGCTTGATATTGGTGAGGTGCAAGAGTCTAGCAATGAGCATACTGTTCTTTTAGGTAGACCTTTCATGGCAACAACTAACACGTTAATTGATGTAAAAAATGGCAAGCTTCAAATGACTGTGTTAGGTGAAACAATTTCCTTGTCTGTCAGGGAAATATCCCCTCATCCTGTACAAAGTTTATCTGATACTTGTTATTATATTGATGTTATTGATACCTTAGTCGAGAAGGTATTTTTGCAGGATATAGATGATGAAGAGATAGCAGCTAGTCGAGATGAGGAAGACCTAGCTCTCGACACAAGTGTGGGGGTGATGGAAGTTTTGAAAGTAGAAGAGAAGAATGAGCCGTTGAGTAGTCCTGTTGAACTTAAGGAGCTTCCTAAGCATCTTAAGTATGTTTTTCTAGAAGACGGAGAGACAAAGCCGGTGATTATTTTTTCCGAGCTGACTGAGGAGCAAGAAGAAGAATTGGTGGGAGTATTGAAAGAGAACAAGAAGGCCTTTGGTTGGAGTCTTGCAGATATAAAGGGTATTAGTCCATCTATGTGTATGCATCAGATAATACTTGAAGAAGGAGCAAAGCCATTCAGAGACGGCCAAAGGAGATTGAATCCCAATCTTATGAAGGTGGTGAAGAAGGAAATCCTTAAGCTTTTAGCTGAAGGATTAATCTATCCAGTGGCCGAGAGTGAGTGGGTGAGCCCTGTTCATGTTGTTCTGAAAAAGGGTGGCATCACGGTGACAACTAATGAGAAGGGTGTAATACCCCGAAATACTGTAGCCATAACTAAAATGTAATTAAACCTTAATTAAGGCTATGCATCCTTAAGAGAATATTTTTATGAGATTAAGAAGAGTTTGAAGAATCTATTATACGATTTAGAAGAAAGAATTACGAATATTTCGTTAAGAAAGAAATTGGAAGTTATTAATTCCATACTAGAGATTAAAGAGAGGGGTTAAGATAGAATAAATTCAGACGAAGCATACCCCTCAGAAGAGAAAATTTTTATCTATTAGATAATATAGAAAAATGGAATTAGAAATTCCATTAAGCTTGAAAACAGACAAAAGAAAGAATAAAAATTTATTATCGTAATTTCGGTAATAATTTAATTAGTTTTCGGCAAGAATTCAATTTGGGAATTCGACAGCCGTAGCAATATCTATAAATTTTGCCCGATTTTCTAAGGTATATAGAAGAGATTATTATAAGGATTTTGTTAGAAAATATTGTTTTGAGAAGGAATTTATTTAATTAAATTCATTCGGTAATTTAAAACTCGAATAAGTTATTCATACGAACTCGGAATCACGAACAGTCTGAACCAGTGAATTCATTGTGTCGAGATGAGTAATCCAGTATTAATATCTCGGAACCCAAAAATGGAGGTTCTAGAAGGTTCTAGAACCCCCTAGAGTGATGTAGAATTATGTATTTAATTATTTAATTAATAAAATATAATTACTTAATTTATAAGAAATGAGATATATATCATATTATCATCACCATCAACCTTATTCTTCCTCCCATGGTCGTGCACCCCCTCTCCCACCATAGCCAAAAAATTTCTCCTTCCATAATTCAAGTTCTAAGCTAGGTTTTGATCTAGTTTTCAAGAAATAATCATCTTTAAGGTAATTAATCCTTCTCTTTACATCTTTAGTTTGTAGAAATTTAAGAAAGTTTATGTTATTATCCATGATATCTATAATTTATAAGATATGATGTTAATCCTCAAGTATGGTGTATGAAATGGATAGAATATCATGAATTAAGTGATGTTTTGGAAAGAATTGCATAAGATGAGGAATAATTGGATTTGTCCTAATTCTTTCCCATGAACCCTAATTTGATTATTAGAATTTGATTGTTTTGAGCATAGATAAGTGCTATTAGATGTCAATAAACATGATTAGAATAAGAAATTAGATCAAAATCAAGTTTTCTATCCTAAGCACTAAGGACCGAAAATTCTACTTAAATTGTTCTATAAGATTTTGATTTTATTTATGTAATTGAGATCATATTTGAGTTCAATGGTAGGAATAATACCTAGATTAATTTATTTGGAATTTTCCAAGCACTAGAAATGGATTTTCAAAATTTAATGGTTAATGAAGTTTCATAGTTTATATATATGTTGATATTGATTTGCTTAGATGATGATGTATTAGAGTTATTTAGATGGTAGTAAGCATGAATGAAGCAAGAGATTAAAGATATAATCATCACATCATTAAGATCTATAAAATGCTTGGAGAAGGGGATGATCCAAAGGTGTATATAGAGGAGTTATTTGTGTGATCTAAGATCATAATTGAGATGAGGGAAGAATATGAAGTATAATGTGAATTTGTTGGAATTAAAGAGCTAAGTATGTAAGAATTAGAAATTGTTAGTTAGTAGATAAAGAAACGCAATATTGAGATTTAAGTATGAGAAGCTAATTAGATTTGTATCATTATAGAAAAAGGGTCAGATGAGACCAAGAAGGAAATAAGAGCAGAAAGAAAAGAGAATCTAGAAGACAGGGATAATTGGTGGTTATGAGTAAATTAGTTCCTTAGCTCTAAGGAACATCCAGGTGGGCTTTCTAACCCAAAAAGCTATGCACGTGCTAAAGATTTATTTATGCATTATGTTTTATGTTAAAGAAGTTGACTTGCCTGTTTTTAAGCATGTTGCATATTGCCTATCTACGAGAGAATTACGATATCGGCCCTATGCTGGACGAGCTGCCAGTAAGGGTTTGTGTACACATATGTGACCGTGAGCCGGTGAGCGGATCGGCCGGTCATAGTGTTTGAGAGGGAGGCCTACCTCTCAACACAAGAAGTGCGTAGATATGGTATTTCAGATTTCATAAGCAGCTGTGAGCGGGTAGCCTTCGGGACCGACACAGCAAGAGAAAAAGAATGCCAGCATAGCATGTTGCATACTGCATATTTTCAGATTTCAGATATTTGTTTACAGACACATTTTATACATATTCAGTTACATTATTTTCAGAAAAGAAAGATTTGGCAAGTCAATATTTTAGCTCTATGAGCAAGTTTTAAATGTTTTGGCATGTGTCCACTGACTGCTTTATGTACTCACGCCCTGCATGTTTTCTTAACGTGCAGGTTGAGCTGGAGGTGGCGATGGATTTGAACACTGTGGTTATCTTTGTATATAAATTGTCAGTGAACCATAGATTGTCTTGTTGTTTGATGATGGATATTTTGTAAGTTGAGTTATGTGTCGTCATACATGTAGCTCAACTATTTCTTCCGTTGCAAATCTATGTTTTGATGTCATTTGAACGTTTGATACCTTCGTATCAGTTTAGCCCTTGATATCCATGGTAGCACTTTTCTTTATGAGTTATCATTTTTTATCTCTATCTTTTGGTTTCTTGAGTTGGTATTTAGATGTGTTGAAACTCCAAATTCAAAAATTGTGCAAACTTTGTTTTTGCTAGAAACAGGGCAGCTCGTTGAACCCACTTTTTCGTGAGTTTCATAAGTCCGAATTTTCTGAATTTGGTGTCATTTTAAAGATCTTTTCAATACCTTTCCAACGGTTCTTTCGGATCTAAATTCGGAGTCCGTATGAGAAAGTTATGAGCTTTCGAAGTCGATGTGTCGGCCCTGCCCTGTTTTTCGCGAGAATAAGTTCAAGTTTCTTTGCAACCAAACATAAATTACTAGAGTTGTTTCCAAGTTAGTTAAGTCATGGCTTAATTTCTTGACTAAGAGATGGTTAAGAAATTGGGCTGTGACAAAGGGAGAGTTGGTGTCAACTAGGTTGACCACTGGTTGGTGGATATGCATAGATTACAGGAAGTTAAATGCGGCCACCCGCAAAGACCATTTCCCTTTACCCTTTATAGATCAAATGCTTGATAAGTTACCTGGACATGAATTTTATTGCTTTCTTGATGGTTTGTCTGGTTATTATCAGGTGGCAATTGCTCCAGAGGATCAATCGAAGACAACCTTCACAAGTCCTTTTGGAACCTACGCTTATTGGAGGATGCCTTTCGGATTGTGCAATGCTCCGAGAACTTTTCAAAGGTGCATGCTTTCAATTTTCTCTGAGATGATTGATGATTTTATTGAAGTATTTATGGATGATTTTTCCGTTTTCGGTAATTCATTTCATGATTACTTGAAGGAAATTGATATAGTGTTAAAACGGTGCATTGAGTGTAACCTTACTCTTAGTTGGGAAAAGAGTCATTTTATGGTTACCAACGGCATTGTGTTAGGCTATGTCGTTTCTAGCAAAGGGATAGCCGTTGATAAGGCTAAGATTGATGTTATTGAGACCTTACCCCCTTCAGTGAATGTTAAAGGGGTGAGGAGTTTTCTTGGGCATGCAGGTTTTTATAGGAGGTTTATTAAGGATTTTTCCAAAATAAGCCAACTTTTATGTAGGTTACTTGCTCAAGATGTTCCCTTTGATTTTGATGATGAGTGCAAGCATGCTTTTAACACTTTGAAAGAGAAACTCATTTCTGCTCCTATTGTTGTATCTTCGGATTGGTCAAAACCATTTGAAATAATGTGTGATGCTAGTGATCTTGCTGTAGGGGCTGTCTTAGGGCAACATTTGGATAACATGTGTTGGTCCCGAAAGAGCAAGGTTTGGTGTATTGGGGGGGGGGGGGGAATACACCAAATACAAACTTTTCAGTTTACTTGTTAAGATATCAGAGAGTTCAAGCTATTCTTAGATAAGAAATTGCTCGACAGATGACTAACCAGATTGATCAGCAGATCGATACCAGATTAGTCCAAGCAGATTGCTCTCTAGTGTAAGCACTTAGACAATAATAAGCGTGATCTTATTATTCTCTAAGTATTGTGTGTGCGGAAATATGGTGGATTGAATGAGTGCTCTTATTAAGAAAACCTTAAGAGTTAATCAGATCGTTAAGCAGATTGATTGAGATGCTGATTATACGATAGTGCAGATGTTTAGAATAATAAACAACTGAAAGTAAATATGCAGAAATGTAAAGAACACAGTTGTTTAACGTGGTTCGGGAAATCCCTACGTCCACGATCTGGTCAAAACTAGACCAGATTATCCACTACTAGGATACTCTACTTCTTTATACTCGTGGAGAACGAGTCACAAGTATCAATCAAACCTAGAAGTATACTTATGCACGATATAAGGGTCGTGTCCCTTTACAACAGATTACCACTACGTTACCACTAGAAAACTACTAGCTAGCAGGGTGATCTCTTTTCTCTCGATAAGACAGACTTGAATCGAGGTTGGGTTGGTGTGATGTAGAATCACAAATCGTTTGAAGCTCTTAGTCTGGTTCACAGATTGATTACTTGAGAGTATGTAGTCAGTGTTGCTCGCGCATGTGTGTCTCTCCGGATCTTGAACTTCAAAAATATATATAGGCATTGAATTGAAAATTCTAGCCGTTTGTTGATTAGTGTGAGATTGATTGTAGATTGCCAATCAATGATATCCATCATATCTTTTCTTGCCTTGTAGAAACGTTGACTCAATCTTTAAAGTATGGAAAGCAGATTGCTAACGGCTTCTTTCCTTCTTTGTTTCAATCGAAGATTCTCTTCCCAATCCCTGTTGGATGGACTTCAATCTTGACGTGGCAAGATGATATGATGTGTAGGATGATGTCATCTGGTGGTTTGATGACTCTATCGATCTAGTGCTTCGCTGTGATCATCGATCTGGTCGGTGATCTGGTCACTGTCTGTTACAGCAGATCGATTTCTTTTTGGCATGAAATCTTGGCCTTCATCCTATACTATTTATAGAAATGACTTCTATAGGAATAATTCCTTTACATTTTCAGTCATTTCCTAATCTGTTCTTCTAACAGATTTCACTTTATATGTAGTGATCTGTTTAACACGTAGAACACTTTAATTCAAAGAAATATTAAGTGTGTTTCGAGAGATCATCATCAAAACTAAAAAATACTTAAGGGTTCCCTACAATTTCCCCCTTTTTGATGATGTCGAAACCACACTTTACAAATATATCCTAATACTTTATAAAGAGCTATCTGGTTTGATGGCCAGATTGATTATGTTTTCGTTATTTAGTTTATAACGATTAAGGGCAGTTGAGTATGTTCTGGACAATAGGAAGTTGTCATCAGAAACTCAAATGGATTTCATAGATAAGAGAAAGTTCATATAACAGTTCATCACAAAAAAATGGGAATTACAGATTGTAAAGATATGAAAATATGAATCTATTTGCTTTTCCTCCTCTCTTCTTGCTGTTTCTTCATTTTGGCTCTTGTTTCGTCTGAGATGAGCTGCACGCTTTCATATACTCCTTCTCTTACCCTTATGTAATCTGGATCTTCAGCGTCTATCTTGTAGCCTCTGTTCTCTGCAAGCTGATTTATGAATGTGAGCAGAAATGTCTTGTCTGGGAGCTCAGTGCCTGGTATGTTGGGGCAAGTTTTGAATTCCCTCTCCGGGGCAGTAATTTGAACTTGTGCCTTTGTTGCAGCCTCTCTTATTCCCTCCACCAGATCTCTTGCATCATTCAGGTCCAGATAGAGGTCGAATGCCTCATTAGGTGTCCCCTCGCTGTATTCTGGTTCTTTGAGAAAATAGTGACACATAATGAACCCATATCTCAATCCTTCCCATCCCTCCTTTAAATTCTCTGGGACCCAGTTGGTCTCTCCTTCTTTAGTTTTCATTATTCTGATGGGAGCAGATGAGAACCAACCGGATCCAGATCGTTTCTTCCTCTTCAAGGGTTGGGAGTGGCTTGATCTGCTTGAAGATGATGTCTTTTGAATTTGAGCAGATGGTGCAATCTGAGCCTCAGTCCTTTCATCCGTGGCAGCAGATTGCAACTTCCCCTTCGCAACCATTGTCTTCTTTCCTTTCTTGGATCCTTCCCCCTTTTCGACATCATCAACATACATATTGATGAGTGCCTTAAGGGAGGCAATCTCCTCCTTCATCTCCTTGACTTCCTTGTCTGACTCTAACTTTTGAGATAGCAGGGAAGTGATGTTCAAGTTAGAGTCATCGATCTGTTTTTGCAGTGATCCTTGTGCTTGGGCCAGATTGGCAGTCATCGCCTCTTGTTCTTCTTTAAGGGTGCCAATCTCGTCAAAATATGAATCGATCATTGTCTTTGTAGGGTAGCGCAGATCGCTCAACTTCCTCTCTACAAAGTTTTTGCCATCAGTCTCAAATCTTCTAAACATGGCTCTAGTTTCTGAGTTAGCAGCCTTGATAACATCACCAATAATGCCATCTGTTTGTTCCTTGACAATAGCATGCACCATATCCTTCTCCTTCTTTGCAAATTCAGTGATGATCTTGAACATTTCATTGACTTTCAGCTCCATGGTTACTAGAGTCTGATCGATATGTGCTTTCCTTTCCTCTGCAGCAGATCGATCGTCGTCCATCTTCTTGCTCAGTTCTTCTAGTTTCATCCGGCACACTCTTCTCAAGTCTGAGTCAACCTGGTCAACATGGGATTTCAGATGGTTGTTGAACTCAGTGAGAATGCGAGTGGCCTCGTCTTGAACTGTGGTGAGTGTCCCATACATGTATTTATCAACCTTATTAGAGATTAAATCTTTAACTTGTTCGTTAGACAGTGATTGATGCTGGGTCATCAATATGTCCTCCAAGTTTATCATCTCCACAAACTCCTCTACAGTAGCTGCAGCAGCGGGGGTGTAGATGTTATCAGTGAGCTTGCCTCCCACCCGTTGTCCAGCTGGCTCAGCCTCCTCTCTTGGGTAAGTAACCACAACAATGGGAATCTTGATTTTCTTTGCTGGTTCCCCCTCAGCCTGTGCTGTGGTCTCCACAATCTGCTCTCCAGCATCAGCCATGTGCTGATCTGGTTCTGGTTCTGTTATTGCTGCACCCGGTTGGTGAGCATCAGAAGGTTCAGCTTCAACTTCTACTTCCTCAACTACTTTCTCCTCAATGCTCTCATAAAATTCCAGCATATCATCTTTTTCATATTCAGATCTGAGGTCGATCTGGAGTTCGTTGGCTTCAAATTTAGACATGCCTAGGATGTCTGGTTTGTAAGTCTCCCTTAGCTCAGCAATAGAAGAGGCAGTGAAAATGTTGAGCAAGGTGGCTTCTTCAATCTTCAGAGCATGTATTGATCTGGTTCGGAGAAGGGCATCAAGGACATAGAATTCTTTGTCCTTGATGAGCAAAAGAAACTTGAGCCGTCTAGCTGCTTCATAAGTTTCTGGAGTGAGCTGTATCCCTGGAAATGTCCTAAGGACAGAGTGATCTGCTTCTGTTTCCAGCATTTTCACAACATTCTTTGCCTTCTTCATTTCTTCCTCATCATCAGTAGATTCATCTTCTCCTTCGACTTTCTCATCGATCTGCTCTAAAGGTTCAGCAGATGATGGACTTGGAGTGTGAGCTGGAGAAAAATCCTTGACCTGGTCTGGGTCCAAGGATGAGATTGGAACCGCGTCCTCTGGTGGTCCTCCGACCAGAATCTCTTCCTCCTCATCCTCCTGTTGAAGGATAGCAGTCTCTTCAGCCTGGGCTTCCTCCACCGGTTCTGCAAGTTTTTGTAACCTCCTTCTCTTTTGTTTCGGTTGTTGGGCTGCAGTGGAGGCGTCAGTATCAACTGAACTCGCCCTTCTTGTAACTCGCTTGGTAGGAGTCCGTTCAACTTGTTTCTCTTTTGTAACACGTGATTTTGTAGACTTCTCAGTTGGGGCAGATGGTGGGATCCAGATGGGGTTAGAACTACCCATCTCTATCAGTGCATTTGCAAAAATAGGGTCAGTCACCCTTGCAATCAGGTTAGCAGAAATGCCCATAGACATTTCAATCTGGTGCTGGTCCTTTGGGAATCTCAATCTGTCATTGAACTCCACAACAGATTCCCATTTATGCTGTGTAAAGAAGGATTCCAGCATGTAGCTGATTTTGGTTGAATGTCTTAGGCTGCTTCTTCTCACCTCTATTCCAGGACTAGCTCCCTTCACAAATGTGATCATTTTGCCTCCTTAGCCAAGAGATCAAATAGTATTCTGCTCCAGTTAACCGGTAGGTTAAGCACGACGGTAGCCAGAATCTTGAACTTCTCGGGAGTGACCTGGTCGTACGAACCGTTGTGGTTCAAGAAGATTCGCTGGATGAATTCAAAAACTATCTTGAATTCGGGTGCGAGTAGGGCTCGGTTGAACATCTTGTTCAAATAGCGAATGGGCACCACCATTACTATTTCTATAGCCTCCTGAAGTTGTTCGTCGCTGATGTCCCCCAGATTTAGACCTTCGTCTTTCAGCATGTAAACATTGTCGATAATGTTTAGTACGTTGTATGTGGTGTTGCTGATGGTATTGCCATTGCTAACTCTGATGGTTGCTTCATTTCCACCCTTCTTTCCTTGCCATGAGAGATAGAATGCAGCTATTTCTTTGGGTAGGAAGTGAACAGGGTGTGTAGTAATTATGTTATGAAATCCTACAAAGAAATCAAAACAATAAATGTGAGCACTATCCTTCCATCAATGAAGTCTAAGTGCTCAATAGCAGTTTACAGATTATAGAGTTCTAAAATGCGATACAAGGGCATGCAGAACAGATAAGGCTGATTTTCAATACAAGTCAAATAAACTCCAAAGCATTAAAGATATAGCACGGTTAAAAGAAAAGCTCATAAATTTGAAACCTTTGCAGCGTCGAACAAGGTCGTAGGCCTTGTCCAGTTTATGAAAACCAAAGGTTTCTAGTACTGCGAAGAGATCTTGATGAATATATGGGTTAAGAAACTTTACTTGCTCGAGAAACAAGGAAGATTTTGGAGCCATATTTGTGAAAACAGATAGGTTTTTGAACATTTTGGAGAGTTGGAAGGGAAAAAATTTTGCTAAGTGTCGAAGAAGAAGAAGTGTGTGTGATGATAGTCGAACCGCCTTATCAAATATATATATAAAAGAAAAAGAGATAAGTAAGGTAATAATATAATTAATATCCTTCCCTTTTTCAGCTTTTCCCGCCTTTCCAAGGAATAGGCTTGCAGTCTATTACCGCCTCTATTATGCGTATGATACACACGCTTTTGATCCTAGGGACGTAGTGTGGCGCGTGATTGTTTACACCGTCAAAAATGCTTCCTTTTTCTTGATTTGGTAAATATCTCCTTGATCACTGTTCCCAAACATAGTATCAATCATCACAAAAATAAAAGATTTGATGTATTGTGTCAGAAATTAGATATATGTTATTGATATAGTCGCTGTATATTGTTGACTTTTCCCCCTTAACCAAGTAATGGGAAAATTAAAAAAATGTTAATATCCACGTGGCTGCTAATCATCTGGTCCAGATCAATCTCCTTTATAACAAACTGTTGTCAACATTATCGATCTGTTTATGCCACTTTCAACTTTGGACATTAATCTTGTATGATGACCTCTTTAATAATTCCCAGTTGGAATTTTAATCGATCTGTTTATTCTATTTAGATGATCTGGTGTTAATTCCCAGTTGGAATTTTACGTGATCTGTTTTCATCAATCTGGTCTATATCAATCTGGTTTTGATTCCCTGTTGGAATATTGAACTTGATTTGATCTAAATCAATCTGGTCATTTCTTCAAGATTTAATAGTCCTAGTTTACTACAAAGCATCTTAAATCTTTCTTCTGGTAATGCTTTGGTAAGGATGTCAGCTCTCTGTACTTCAGTGTGTATCTTCTCGATCTGTACATGTTTTCTTTCAACATGGTCCCTTATAAAGTGATGTCTTACGTCCACATGTTTGCATCTGGTATGCAAGACAGGGTTCTGTGTGATTGCTATAGCACTTGAGCTATCATAGAAAATAGGTATCTCCTTGACATCAATCTCATAGTCTTTGAGTTGCTGTCTTAACCAGAGTATTTGTGCACAACAACTTCCAGCTGCCATGTATTCAGCCTCTGTGGTTGATGTAGCAACAGATGTCTGCTTCTTTGAGAACCATGAGATCAGTTTATTTTCTAAAAACTGACATGTCCCAGATGTTGACTTTCTGTCTAACTTACATCCAGTATAATCTGAATCTGTGTATCCAATTAGCTCAAAGTTGTCTTCACAAGGATACCATAATCCTATGTGAGTTGTTCCTTTAAGATATCTTAATATCTTCTTAGCTGCTTCCATGTGAGACTCTTTAAGGTTTGCTTGATATCTTACACATACTCCTACTGCAAATGTGATGTCAGGTCGACTGGCAGTTAGGTAGAGTAATGATCCTATGATCCCTCTGTACTGAGTGATATTAGTTGGTTTTCCCTTTGGATCAGGATCAATTTTCCCATTGGTCTGCATTGGGATTTTAACTGGTTTACTGTCTTTGATTCCAAATTTTGTCAGCAGATCTTGAATATATTTGGCTTGATTAATGAAGATGCCATCTGGTAGCTGCTTGTCCTGCGAACCTAGAAAGAAACTCATTTCGCCCATCATGGACATTTGGTACTTATTCTTCATAAGTTCAGCAAATTTATCACATAAAAAGGTGGATTGAGATCCAAATATGATATCATCTACATAGATCTGTACTAGACGGATATTCTCTTTGACTTTGATGATAAACAGTGTCTTGTCAACTGATCCTCTTCTGAATCCAGATTCTAGTAGGAATGTTGATAAGGTCTCATACCAAGCTCTAGGGGCTTGTTTTAGACCATAGACTGCTTTTGTCAGTCTGTATACTTTCTGATTTGGATCTGCTTCCTCAAATCCAGGTGGCTGTGCCACATAGACTTCTTCTTCAAGGATACCATGTAGGAAGACACTTTTGACATCCATCTGGTATACCTTGAACCTTTTGTGTGCATCATATGCTAAGAATAGCCTAATTGCTTCTAATCTGGCCACGGGTGCAAATGTTTCATCAAAATCAATGCCTTCTTGTTGATTATAGCCTTTAGCTACTAATCTGGCTTTGTTTCTGACTACTTCACCCTTCTCATCTCGTTTATTTTTGAATACCCATTTTACACCTATCACTCCTTGGTGTTTAGATCTATCCACGAGATACCAGACTTCATTTCTTTTGAACTCATTGAGTTCTTCTTGCATTACTGTTATCCAGTCTGCATCTTGTAATGCTTCATGGGCATCAGATGGTTCAATGCGAGAGAGATAACAGCTCAACAAGACACTTTCTCCATGCATTCTTCTTGTTTTCACACGATCTGTTGGGTTCCCAATAAACTATTCCGGTGGATGATCTTGTATCCATCTCCTTCTCCTGGTCATCTCTTCGTCAGATATCTCAGGATCAGGTTGATCTGTTGGTTCCTCAAATTCAGTGTGAACTGTTGATGAAGCTTGAAATGGATTCACTTATGTTCTTTCTTCTGGATTTAGATTTCCAGATTGATCATCATTTGCAATGATTGTTTCATTGCTTTCTATTGGTGATCTGTTTTCATCCAGATTATGTTGAATTGTTCCCCCTTGCTGTATAACTTCTTCAGCAATTGTGGGAGTGTAGGTATCTTCATCATCACTTTTTGAATTCCAGATAAGAATGTCTTCTAGTAGTAGTTCATTCATCTTCCTTGTAGTTATCTGGTTCTCTGTCTGTTTATTAACAGGTGATCTGTACTCAACAATAGATTCATCAAAAACAACATGAGGTGTTCTGTTTTGCTGACATCAGAATATCCTAAGAATATTCCATGATCAGTTTTGCTATCAAAAGTCCTCAATTGAAATTTCCCATTATTGTGTATGTAACACAAACAACCAAAAGTGCGAAAGTAAGAGATCTTAGGCTTTCTGTTGTTCCAAATCTCATAAGGAGTCTTTCCATGTCTGAGTGTGATGGATGATCTGTTTTGAGTATTGCAGGTTGTGTATATGGCTTCTGCCCAGAACTTCTTTGGTAGATTGGTTGCATTAAGCATTGTGTGAGCTGCTTCTTTTAGAGATCTGTTTCTCCTTTCAACAACTCCATTTTGTTGAGGTGTTCTGGAAGCCGAGGTTTGATGAGTGATTCCCATCTTGTTGCAGTATGCTTCAATCTTCTGGTTGAGAAATTCTGTTCCTCGATCTGTTCTGATAGTAGCTACACTTACTTCCTTTTGTTTGGTGATTTTGTGTAGAAAATCAGGTAGTTTGACTAGTGTCTCTTTCTTCTTTAACAGAAAGATGACCCAGGTGAACCTTGAGTAGTCATCAATGATTACTAAGGTGTATTTTCTTCAATTTATGCTAGGTGGTTTAACTGGTCCAAACAGATCAAGATATAACAGCTCCAGTATTCTTGATGTTGAGTGGGCTGTTTTGCTTGTAAAGGATGATCTGGTTTGTTTTCCAGCTTGACAAGCATCACATATATGATCTTTATCATATACTTGGTCAGGTAGTCCTTCCACTAACTTTTCTCTGGCAATCCTGTTGATTGACTTGAAATTTAGGTGGCTTAATCTCTTGTGCCATAACCAGCTTGTTTCTGATACAGTCTTATTGACTAAGCAGGTCTCGATCTGGTTTGTCCACTGAATAATATATAGTCTATCCTGCAATCTTTCGGTAAGGAGTATCTCATCTCCTTCCTTGTTTTTCACTAAATAGTTATTAGTATAAAAAACGATCTGGTTACTGTTAGCACAGAATTGACTTACAGAAAACAGATTGTGACTAAGACCCTCAACATATGATACATTTGTGATGGTGGTCTTGCCAACTTTTATTTTTCCATATCCTCTAGTATATCCTTTTGAATTACATCCAAAGGTGACCTGAGGTCCTGGTTTCTCTATGTAATATGATAGTAGGTTCTTGTAACAGGTCATGTGCTTTGAACAGCCACTATCTATGATCCAGATCGCTCCTTTTGCTATCTTATTTCTCCTTGCAGTCTTCTGATCCTGCAATTAATTACACTTAGCTACCCTTCAACGTTTGGGTGCTTGGTTATTAGCAAATGTTCCCTTTCGAATCTAGAACATTTTTAGGTTAGGAACTGAAATATAACAGGTAATAATATTCCCATCATTGTCAATTTTTGACAGAGAATGGAATACAGATGGATGATATCTCTCTATTCCATCATTCTTCAATCCCTTCTTAGTAGGTACTGTCTTGTTGACATTCCTGTTGGGTAATATCCTGTTGACATTCTTTTTATGATCTGTTTCTGTGTAATAGACTGGTTGACCCTTTGTTTGATGGTATTGTCTGTTCCCAGTCTGTTTCACCATCATCTTCTGGGGTTGATCTTTCTTGTTTCTAAGATCTATTACTTGATCTGGTATTTGATTCCTTTCTGGTACAAAGCTTATGTTTCCCGAAGATTTTTCTGAATGACCTGGATACCCTAATCCAGATGTGCCTTTTTGCTGCAGATTGATGAGCAGCTTGGCACGTTCATCACTTTTGTAGATCATTTCTTTGCCTTTCTTTATCTTTTCTTCAGCTACGTTGTTTCTGTTGATAAGATCTTTGACCTTGGAGTTTAGTGAGTGAATCTCACTGACTTTTCCTTTGATCTGTTCTTCCAGATCAGCTATTTGGGCAATGAATTGAGTGTTTGCTGTACTCAGTATCTGTTCAGATTTCTTCAATCTGTCATTTTCTTCTACAACTTCTCTAAACAATCTCTTGATGCTCGAATAGCTTTTGAACATCTCATTTACTTCTTCCCAAGAGTAGTCAGTTTGATCTTCATTATCCTGTTCCAGATTGATATCATTTGAGGAATTGGAATAGCATGAATTTACCTCGACTTCATCCAGACCGTTTTCTAGTCCCACATAGCATTCATCCCATCCTTCTTCGTCATTAGCAAAGAATGCTTCATCATTTTCTGATGAGCTGTCTGAAAAATGACTCGAGCTGCTTGAATCTTGTTCAGCTAACATGGCCTTGCGCTCATATTTGAGTTTTCGATCTCTTTTTGCTCTCAGTTCTTCTCTTTGGCTTTTGGATAGATTAGGATAGTCTGTTTTGAAGTGACCTATTCCGCCACAGCCGAAGCAGGTGTAATCTGTTGAGTTAAAAGTTTTTGAGGTTTTACCTGTCTGCTGTATTGATTCATCTTTGTTTATCAGGTCGATCATTGTTACGTTTCTTGTAGAAGTTCTTCTTGTTATCTTTGTAAAAATGTCTATATTTCTTCGATCTGACCTCCATCTTGTCCATACGTTTGGTAATCATTGCAAACTCTTTTAATAGTTAGTCATAACCTTTCTCTTCATCTGGTATAGAAGGTTCAACTGGTTTGCTCTTCGCTTTGAAGGCAACTTCTTTTTCTTTCTTTGAACTGCTGTCTGCCTTTTTGGACAGATGATCTGGTCCACGAATTCTTTGAATGTCACATTCATGACCTTCAAGGTGATCAAATAATGCTTCTGTAAACAGTTCATTGAAATCTTCACGAAGAGGTTACATTGCAACATAGATCTCCCAGCTAGGTGAAAGTGCTCTGAGTTCTTTCATATTCTTCTCCCTTTGAGTATATTTGTTTTTATTGAACGTAGATATCTCAAGGAGAATTCCAGTGAATCTCATCTTCATTTGCTCTATGGTCTCGCCTGGTTTCATCTTTAATTCATCATACTTATTACAGGCAAGAGATAGCTTGTTCTCAATCATGACTTCAGATCCTAGACACAAGTCTCTTAGGGCTTCCCACATCTCTTTGGCAGTATCCAGATCTTGGATTTTGGCCAGATGTACCCCTTTGACTGTGCTAGATATGATCCCTTTAGCGAAGTCATCCAGATTGGCTTCGCGACGCTCCTCTGTAGTATATTTTCTTGGATCTTTGGGAGCTATCTGTGTTGTTACACCAGTTGAGGTAGTTACTGTCACTTCTTCAGTGATCTGTAGTGGGCCATCTTCGATAACTTTCCACATCAGATAGTGATGGGCTTTGAGTGCCATTTTGATTCTGAAGCTCCATTCTCTATATCCTTGTATGGAGAATTCTTCACAAGCCCTAACAACAGATGATTCCATAGCAGATAGTATGCTCGTGAATGAAAATAGGTTTTCCTAGATCTATTCAAGTTGACCACGCAGGTTTTATCCCTGTGAAACAAAAACAATGGTCGTTTGAACCACTGCTCTGATACCACTTGTTGGTCCCGAAAGAGCAAGGTTTGGTGTATGGGGGGGGGAATACACCAAATACAAACTTTTCAGTTTACTTTTTAAGATATCAGAGAGTTCAAGCTATTCTTAGATAAGAAATTGCTCGACAGATGACTAACCAGATTGATCAGCAGATCGATACCAAATTAGTCCAAGCATATTGCTCTCTAGTGTAAACACTTAGACAATAATAAGAATGATCTTATTATTCTCTAAGTATTGTGTGTGCGGAAATATGGTGGATTGAATGAGTGCTCTTATTAAGAAAACCTTAAGAGTTAATCAGATCGTTAAGCAGATTGATTGAGATGCTGATTATACGATAGTGCAGATAGTTAGAATAATAAACAACTAAAAGTAAATATGCAGAAATGTAAAGAACACAGTTGTTTAACGTGGTTCGAGAAATCCCTACGTCCATGATCTGGTCAAAACTTGACCAGATTATCCACTACTAGGATACTCTACTTCTTTATACTCGTGGAGAACGAGTCACAAGTATCAATCAAACCTAGAAGGATACTTATGCACGATATAAGGGTCGTGTCCCTTTACAACAGATTACCTCTACGTTACCACTAGAAAACTACTAGCTAGCAGGGTGATCTCCTTTCTCTCGATAAGACAGACTTGAATCGAGGTTGGGTTGGTGTGATTTAGAATAAATCGTTTGAAGCTCTTAGTCTGGATCACAGATTGATTGCTTGAGAGTATGTAGTCAGTGTTGCTCGCGCATGTGTGTCTCTCCAGATCTTGAACTTCAAAAATATATATAGGCATTGAATTGAAAATTCTAGCCGTTTGTTGATTGGCGTGAGATTGATTGTAGATTGCCAATCAATGATATCCATCATATCTGTTCTTGCCTTGTAGTAACGTTGACTCAATCTTCAAAGTATGGAAAGCAGATTGCTAACGGCTTCTTTCCTTCTTTGTGTCAATCGAAGATTCTCTTCCCAATCCCTGTTGGATGGACTTCAATCTTGACGTGGCAAGATGGTATGATGTGTAGGATGATGTCATTTGGTGGTTTGATGACTCTATCGATCTGGTGCTTCGCTGTGATCATCGATCTGGTCGGTGATCTGGTCGCTGTCTGTTACAGCAGATCGATTTCTTTTTTGCATGAAATCTTGGCCTTCATCCTATACTATTTATAGAAATGACTTCTATAGGAATAATTTCTTTACATTTTCAGTCATTTCCTAATCTGTTCTTCTAACAGATTTCACTTTATATGTAGTGATCTGTTTAACACGTAGAACACTTTAATTCAAAGAAATACTAAGTGTGTTTCGAGAGATCATCATCAAAACTAAAAAATACTTAAGGGTTCCCAACAACATGCAACGTGTAATTTACTATGCGAGTTTGACTCTGAATGATGCGCAAGTTAATTACACTACTACAGAAAAAGAGATGCTTGCTGTAGATTTTGCTTTGGATAAATTTAGGTCCTACATTATAAGGTCTAAAGTTATTGTACATAGTGATCATGCTGCACTTAGATACTTGCTCACTAAGACTCAAGCTAAGCCAAGATTGATTAGATGGATTTTATTGCTTCAAGAATTTGACTTAGATATTAAGGATAGAAAAGGAAGTGATAATCCTGTTGCTGATCATCTGTCTAGGCTATAAAACATTAAGGACTCATTGACTGTCTTCAAGAATGATAAAATTTTAGATGAGTTTCCTTATGAGCATGCATTTTTCGTATCTTCATTTCCTTCGTTTGCCAATATAGTGAATTACTTGGCCACAGATAAGCTCCGTGATGATCTAACCTCGCAAGAGAAGGCGAGATTTGTTAGATCTTGTAGGTACTATTATTGGGAAGATCCCTACCTATTCCGTCTAGGAAAGGATGAGGTGATCAGGAGATGTGTTCCGGAAGTCGAGCAGCAAAGTGTTTTGTCTCTATGTCACGAAGTAGAATGTGGGGGACATTTTGGAGGCCCTAAAACCGCTTTCAAAGTCCTCCAATCAGGTTTATATTGGCCTTCTTTATTTAAAGATGCATATTTATTTTATGCTTCATGTGATAGATGTCAAAGGGTCGGAAATTGTTGGGAACCCCATGAATTTATATATGTTTTGATGATGTTTCTCGAAACTACACTTAGTTGTTTTGTATCTTAGAAACCAGAGAGTCATTGTTATCTATTAAGGAATATCTTGTATAAAAGAAGCAGATTGTTTTAGGTAACTTAATAACGATCTGTCTCATTCTTGTAATAGATTTCCTGGACAAAATGATTAACTAAAACAAACAAGTGATTTCTACATTGTAAAAGGCAGCTAATTCCAAATATGGTGAGCAGATCGTTTTCTGTATTAATAACGATCTGCTTCACATATTAGCAGCTCGTTGTCATCTCTACTTGACCATTGTTTCTATTTCACAGGAGATTATCTCTGTGTGGTCATCTTGGATAGATCTTGAAAATGTTTTCACTGCATAACTCACTTGCATTCTTCTAACATTTACTCTAAGTCATGGAAGGTCAAATGGCTAGAGCTTGTGAGGATTTCTCTATCGCTGGATATGAGGACTGGAGCTTCAGACTAGAAATGTGTCTCAGAGCTCATCACATCAAGATGTGGTCCGTCATCACAAATGGACCAATCAAAATCATGCACAAACATTCAGATGAGATAAAAGATGGAACAGGACCCACTCCCACCGTTGAAATAGTCAAAAAAGAGAAAGATATGGATGACTATACAACGGAGGAGAAGAAAGAAGCAAGCTTAGATGACTATGCAAAAGGGTTGATTTCCAGCACAGTTAAAGGAATCTACTTGGCCAAAATCCGACGTCTCAAAACAGCTAAAGAGATGTGGGATGTGCTGCGAGAGATAAGCATGGGATCCGACGTGATTCAAGAAAACAAGTTGTCCATAGCTTGTAACAAATATGAAGAATTCAAGATGAAACCTGGTGAAACTATAGCACAAACGAAGAACAGATTCACTGAAATCTTGATCGAGATAGATGCCATCGACAAAGACAAATATACCCAACGCGAAAAGAACCTCAAAATCATTCGCGCCTTACCTGCCAGTTGGGAGATATATTCGGCAATGCATCCCATGATGCCAGAGTTATATTCTCTTACTATCGATGCTTTGTTTGATTTACTAACGGGCAATGAGTACGAAATCAATCGTATTCATGGTCATTCTAATTCTTCTTCTAGCAAACCATCTGTTGCAGGAACGAAGGAAAAAGAAACTGCCTTCAAAGCAAAGCAAAAAAGAAAAGGAGGCGGAAAAGAAGTCTCCACCAGCTGTGATAGTAAAAGATTCATCTAGTTCAGATGATGAAAACTACCCCACCAAGAACTACTTCGAGGAATACTCGCTCATGGATCAAAGATTCCAAAAGATGGAACATAGGGCAAACAGATATAAACGACTCTACAAAGATAACAGCAGAAATTTCAAAGGAAGAGATCGACCTGAGAAAAATAATGAGGTAAAATCTACCTCATATGTTAAAACTGACCTATCTGAATTCTCTTGTTTTAAATGTGGGAGGAAAGGTCATTTCAAAACGGACTGCCCCGACATCTCCAAGGCAGAAAGAGAAGAGCTCAGAAGCAAGCGAGTCAAAAAGCTCAGAGAACAACGCAAAGCCATGCTTGCTGAGGAACAAGCTGCTCCAAATATATTAACGGACAACTCATCCGAAAATGATGAAGCCTTCATAGCTGATGAAGATGAAGAATGGGATGAGTGTCTCATGGGCCATGACAATGGACTTGACAGTCAAGAGGATAGGAGATCGAGGAGAAGAAAGCACAAAGCTCGTAACGCGGTATGGATACTTGATAGCGGATGTTCCAAACATATGACATGCAACAAAGACTTGTTAATCAACTACAAGGAGAGCACTGGACCAAAGGGTTATGGTGATCTTCAAGTTGGTAACGCTACTATTCTCAATGTATCATATGTTGAAGGTTTAAATCATAACCTATTCTCAATTAGCCAATTTTGTGCTAATAAAAAGAGAGTAGAATTTACATCTAACAAGTGTCTTGTCAAGAACATAGAAGGAGAAGAAATTCTTCTTACTGGAATTTTGCAGGACAGGTTGTGTATCGTACAATGGAATGATCAAACTGAAACCTGTCTAATAACAAAATCAAGTACAGAGACCAGCTGGTTATGGCACAAACGATTGAGCCATTTGAATTTCAAATCAATCAATAAGCTGGTGAAAAATAATCTAGTTGAAGGTCTACCTACTCAAATCTATGACAAAGACCATGTATGTGAAGCTTGTCAAGCGGGAAAACAAACAATAGCATCATTTCCTACAAAGGCAACTCACTCCACTTCGAGGATCTTGGAACTTCTACACATAGACCTTTTTGGACCTGTATCTCCATTAAGTGTAAACGGTAGAAAGTATTCTCTTGTTGTTATTGATGATTTCTCTAGATTTACTTGGGTTGTTTTTATGTTCAAGACTTGGTAAATGAAGTATCAAGTATTAATTTAAACACTGAAAATCTTGTTGGTCCCGAAAGAGCAAGATTTGGTGTATGGGGGGGGGGGGGGAATACACCAAATACAAACTTTTCAGTTTACTTGACTAATTAAGCAGAGAGACTTAAGCTTTCTGGATTACAGATTGCTCAACGTGACAAACTAGATTGACTAACTAATCAATCTTGTTCTGTCCAAGCAGAATCTCTCAAGTGAGTGATACAAAGCAGAAAGTAAGAGTGATCTTATTCTCTAACAGTGTATTGTGTGCGGAAAAATGGTGGATTTAGACGATGCTCTTTGATTAGAAAACCTTTCAAATCTTAGTCGAGAATATAGAGAATTGATTAATAATGCAGTTTGAATGAGAGAGACAGATAGTGAATAAAACAACTGGAATATAAATGCAGAAAGTAAATAACACAGTTATTTTACGTGGTTCGGGAAACCCCCTACGTCCATGGTCTAATCCAAACTGGATTAGATATCCACTACTAGGATACTCTCTTATTTATACTCGCTGAGAACGAGCCACAAGTTTCAATTACAAACTAGATTTGAAACTTATGCACGAATAAGGGTCGTGTCCCTTTACAACTTACAGAAAACAACTGTAAAACAGGATCCCTTCACGTTAATCCACTAGAAAACTACTAGCTAGCAAAGATCTCCTTCCTCTCTCGATAAGACAGACTTGAATCGAGGTGTGATTTCGATCACGAACGGTTTGAAGCTTTTGTCTAATGTGAGATCGAATTGCTTGAGAATTTTTTTTTGTAATATATCGCATATGTTCAGATTTTAAATCTCCAAACATATATAGGCTTGAATCTTGAAATTCTAGCCGTTAGTTGATTGGCATGATTTGATTTGTGGATTGCCAATCAATCATATCTCTTCTTTCCTTGTAGGTTCGTTAACTGAATCTTCTATGAATGGAAAGCAGATCAACTGTGGTTACTTTCCTTCTTCGTGTCAATCAGTGATTCTCTTTCCAATTCCTGATGGATGAACTTTAATATCAACGTGGTAAGAGATAGCTTTATTGATCTGTTACCATAATTGACAGGTTTGGTTCAACTCTTTCTGTTTTGGAACCTTCTGGTTACACCCTTTCTGATTCTAATGCCTTTCTGGTAGAGCACTGGTTAAGTACTTTCTGGTAAAGTATTGGTTGTGTGCTTTCTGGTTGAAGTTGATTTGCTCCAACTTTCTGTTCTAAGACTTGCTGGTTTAGCTTTCAGTCTAAGACTTGCTGGTTCAGCTTTCTGTCTAAGACTTGCTGGTTTCAACTTTCAGTCTAAGACTTGCTGGTTCAGCTTTCTGTTAAAGTTGTCCTGCTCCAACTTTCTGTCTAGGACTTGCTGATTTAGCTTTCAGTCTAAGACTTGCTGGTTCAGCTTTCTGTCTAAGACTTGCTGGTTTCAACTTTCCGTTAAAGTTGACTTGCTTTAGCTTTCTGACACAGACATCTTTCATCTTTCTGGTTGAGGCTTTCTTCAACTTCCTGGTCTATAAAAACCAAATAGAGATGATACAGAACATGAATAATACCAAGTGTGTTTT
>JAPKLX010000144.1:475456-556351 GCA_026898415.1 Leonotis leonurus | reverse complement strand
CGGAGGACCCCCCCTCCGGGAGGTGCTGGAGTCCACTTCCCAACACACACTTAGATTTATTTTATGATTTGTTTGCTAGACTTAACGTGCTCAACACGTAATAGATCACTATGAATCTGATAGACAGCAAGTCTGCATTACTTAGACCAGGTTAGCTGATGACTTAAAAATGTAAAGGACTCAAATACATTAGAATATTTTGTCCAATAGGAAAGTCATCTGGTAAGACAGTCTTCTATTCGAGGAAGCAGATCAGCGCACCAAGAGCAAACAGACGATCTGTAGAAAGGTCACTCGATCTGGTTAAAAGCATAACTCACCCAGTTGGTGAAACCATCTTTTGGAGCAAGTTTTGACCAGACCACCTTGACCATATTGGACTTGATCAGGTTGACCAGATCAACATAGAAGAGTGAAGCGGTTTCTGCTACAGATCACCTAGTCATCTGGTATACAATCTGTTACCTCATGTACTTAGAGTGAATCCCACCTCTTATGCCACGTCATCAGATCTCACGAAGAAGGGAAGTCAATCAATCAGAGATCAAGAATAGAAAGACTCCATATGAGATCTGAAACAACAGAAAACCCAGGATTAAGTATTTTCGTACTTCTGGTTGTAAGTGTTACATTCATAACAATGGAAAATCTCAATCGAAAACTTTTGATTGCAAAGTTGACCCTGGAATATTTTTAGGATATTTTGATTTTAGCAAATCATATCGAGTTTACAATTGAAACTAATGTTGTGGAGGTAACACCTCATATTATTTTTGATGAATCTATTCTTGAATAAAGGAAAACTGTTGGTCCTGAAAGAGCAAGGTTTGGTGTATGGGGGGGGAATACACCAAAGAGTAGCGCTCCACCGCCCTATGAGAGTGCAGCTTGTATGAGAGTATGGGGGGGGAAAACTGTTGATTAAGAATGCAGCTTGTATGAGAGTGACAGATAGTGAATAAAACAACTTAAATTAAAAGGCAAAAAGTAAATAACGCAGTTATTTTTACGTGGTTCGGGAAACCCCCTACGTCCACGGTCTAATCCGAACTGGATTAGATATCCACTACTAGGATATACTTTTATTTATACTCGCTGAGAACGAGCCACAAGTTCCAACCACAACTAGATTGAGACTTATGCACGAATAAGGGTCGTGTCCCTTTACAACTTACAGAAAACTACTGTAAACAGGATATCTTCACGTTAATCCACTAGAAAACTACTAGCTAGCAAAGATCTCCTTCTTCTCTTGATAAGACAGACTTGAATCGAGGTTGGGTTGATGTGATTGCGATCACAAACGGTTTGGAGCTTTTGTCTGACGTGAGATAGAGATGCTTGAGAATGCTTCTTTAATGTAGCGCTTGTAGTCTCTTCAGACTTTAAAACTCCAAATATATATAGGCTTTGAATTTGAAATTCTAGCCGTTTATTGATTGGCGTGATTTGATTGTGGATTACCAATCAATGTTATTCATCATATCTCTTCTTTCCTTGTTGAGTCGTTGACTGAATCTTCTTATGTATGGAAGGCAGATCGATTGTGATTACTTTCCTTCTTCATGTCAATCAGGGATTCTCCTTCCAATTCTTAATGGATGGTCTTTAATACTGGCGTGGTAAGAGGATATGATGAGTAGGGCAGTGTCATCTGGTGGTTTTGATAGTTCTATCGATCTGTTGCCACTTCTGTCTGGTTGGTTCAACTCTTTCTGTTTGACTGAAACCTTCTGGTTAAGCCCTTTCTGGTTTTAATGCCTTTCTGGTTGAATGCTGGTTAAACACTTTCTGGTTGAACAACTTTCTGTTAAAGTTGATTTGCTTGAACTTTCTGTCCGAGACTTGCTTCAACTTTCTGTCTGAGACTTGCTGGTTCAACTTTCTATTAAAGTTGAATTGCTTCAACTTTCTGTCTGAGACTTGCTGGTTCAATCTTTCTGTTTAAAAGCTTTAGATTCCTGTTACATAGAGACAGATAGTAGTAATATATAGAGAACATGAGTAAACCTAAGTATATTTTCGAGGGAACATCATCAAAACTCAAATTAATTGCGGGGTTCCCAACAATTTCCCCCTTTTTGATGATGTCGAAACCATACTTACTCAGATTTAACCAGGGTAACATGAATCATGTTCTGGTGAGGTTAGCCGATTGTTATTTAAGTTGTATAACAATCAATAACAAGAGAGTTACTGGACAATAAGATTTTGTCTTTAGAAAACTCTACATCAATAGATATATGAATTGATGAGTACAAGTGGACGGCAGAAGTAACAAAGAGAGCAAAAACAGAAGATAAGAATTAAGATCTATCTAAGAAAAACCATCTGGCTGCTCCGCCTTTCTACATCTTCTCTCTCTGTGCATCAGAGACTAACTGAATGCTCTCGTAAATTCCATCTCTCACCCTGGCGTAATTGGGATCGTGATTGTCGATCTTATATCCCTTGATCTTGGCCAGTTGATTGATGTAATTTAAAATGTAGGTCTTGTCAGGAATATTACTGCCTGGTATTGTTGGGCATACCATGTATTCTTTCTCCGGGGCTTTGATCTATATCTTGGCATCAGATGCTGCTGTTCTGATCCTCTGTACTAGGCCCTGGTCACTGAAGTTGTCCAGATATCTGTTGAAATCCTCATCTGGAGTTGATTCTGAGTATGTAGGCTCCTTCAAAAAATATTTGTTCAAGATAAAACCTTGCTTTACTTTCTCCCAATCACTTTGATCATCCTCTGGAACCCACGCATCATTAGGTGTTTTCTTTTGCAAGGATAGATTCCATGAGAATGGTTTCTTCTTCTTCTTCTTAGACTGGGTGGTTGATTGTGATGACTGCTGCTGTGAGCGTTCTGTAGAGGAAGGTGAGGAGAAGGGTTTTTGGAATGATTTTTCCTTGGCCTCCTGAGCAGCTAGCTTTCTCTCTCTTTCTGCTTGCTCTTTGTAGAATTGGGCTCTGAAAAGAGGATCACAAGCTCGTTCCATATTCACTCCGAACAGCAGCAATTCAGCTATCTGATCACCCTCGTCAATTGGTTTCTTTCCTTTGTCGCCGGACGTCTGAGATGCTTGTTGAGCTGGCTCTGTTCCAAGTAGGGTGGGGTCTGGCCTCGGTGGTGTGGTAGGCCTGGGTTGAGCCGGTGCTGGTGTTTCTGTTCCAATTCCCACCTCTTCTGTCCTCATGCTCTTGCTGCTACCTTTGCCTCCCTTGCTGCTACCTTTGCCTCCCGAGATTTCCCCCTTTTCGACATCATCAAAGAAGGTGGTGATGAGTGTTCGAAGTGAGGCAATCTCTTCAGTCATTTTATCCATTTTCTCCTCAGCTTCTGCTTTGATCCCAAGCAGAAAGTTGATTGTCTGGTTGGAGGCGTCCAGTTTCTGCTCGAGCCTGCTGTTCATTGTAGACAATGTTTTGTCATAAGTCTCTTGAAGTTCTTCAACTGCAGTAAGACGAGTGCTCTGTTGCTCAAATTCTTCTGGGTTCGGATAAAGAAGATCGTTTAATACATCCATCTGATGTTTCTGCATCAGCTCCACAAATTTCTCATTTTCAAATTTGGCGAATTGAGAATGGATGAATAAGTCAGAATCTTCCTTCAACTGAACAGCAAGTTGAGTTCCTTTCTTTTCTACAGCAGCATCAATTGTTTCTTGTTGTTTGACCAAAAGATCAGCTACAAGAGCAGTTGTCTTCTGATTGTTCTCTTCTATGTCGTTTAGACGAAGAGTGAGCTTGGCCTGTTCTACTTCATTCTGCAGGCGATCATCATCTATCTTTTTATCAAGCTCTTTTCTGACTGTTCTAAGCTTTCTTCGTATGTCTTCATCCATGTCGTTGACGTAATCTTTCTGATGTTTGTTGAAATCAGTGAGTATCTGAGTTGCCTTCTCTTGAAGTGAGTAGCATATATCAGTCATCTGATCTTCAACTCGAAGAGTGATCAGATTGTCCAGTTGATAGTTATTGAAGGTGTTGGGTTCTCTTTCCAGAAGCTCTTTCATGGTGTAGAAGTTGACATGTTTCTGCAGCTTCTGTGCAGCTCCTTGTGTGTATATGTCATTGCTTGGCTCGCCACCAATGTTCTGTCCGACTGGTTCATCATCCACCGGGTCAAGATTGATGATGGGTACGTTCTTGACAGGCTTCTTGGATTGGTCTGCTCCCTGCTCTGGTTGGGGTGGTTGTTGTTCGGTTGGGACAGGTTCTTCCATCTGGGCATCAGTATGTGTTGTTTGCAGAGTGATATTCAAAGTTTCTGCCTCATGCTGCATGAGCGCAGAGATGAGTTGCTGGTAATCTGTTCTGAGTTCTGCTACTGAGTTGGCTTGAAGTAAACTGAGCAGAGTGGCCTCTTCCTTCTTAAGTTCGTCAATTGTTTTGATCTGAAGCAGAGCATCAAAGATATAGTACTCGCTGTCTTTGACCAGCAAGTAAAACTTGACGCGCTTGGCTGTTCCCAGACTTTCTGGTAAGCGGTGAATACCAGGAAAGTCTTGCAGCACAGAGTGTTCTGCTTCATTTTCCAACAAATGTATAACACCTTCTGCTTGGCGCTTCTGCTCCTCCTCTTCATCTGTAGATTCTCCTTCTTCTTCCTCCTCATCCTCACTTATTTTCTCCATTCGGTTTGGTGAGGGTGTGGGTGTTCTGGCTGGAGAAAAATCTTTCTCTTGATGTGGGTTGAAGTGGGTTTCTGGCTCCACCGATTGAGGGTCTGTCTGTGAATCAACTGTTGGTGCTATGTCTTCTGGCTGGGCTTCCTCTCCTTGGATTGGGTTGTCTTGTTCTGGTTGCTCAGATTGTTCTGCAGCAGGTTCTGGTGGTGGTGGGGACTCTTGAACTTTTCGCAGTCTGCGTTTCTTCTGTTTAGGTTGAGATGCGGATGTCTCAGTCTCAACAGAGCTTCCTCGTTTGCGGGTCGCCTTTTCTTTTACCACTTTCTCCTTGGTAACTTTCTCTTTCTTCTTTTCAACACCTTTAGCAGGTGGCATCCATGTAGGGTTAGAGCTGCCCATTTCCAGCGCTGCTACACGGTGCACCTCATCTGTTATTTTGTTGAAAAAGGCCGGCGAGAGTCCCAAAGACATTTCTAGCTGATGTTGATCTTTGGGTATGGAGAGGCTTGTGTTGAATTCTACACCATCCTCCCATACTTGCTGTTTGAAGTATCGTTCCACCATCAGGCTGATTTTGGTGGAGTGACGTAGATTTCTCTTAACTTCCACTGAAGTTCCTCTGCCTCTGCTATCCTTGGTATAAGTAACTAGTTTTGCTTCCTTAGCCATCAATTCGAACAGTATTCTGCTCCAGTTGACTCGGAGGTTGAGGACAACTGCTGTGAGAATTTGGAATTTCTCAGGGGTTACCTGATCATACGATCCGCTATGGTTGAGAAAAATTCTCTGGACCATTTCGAGTAGTAACTTGAAGCCCGGTTGGAGTAAAGAGCGCTAAAACATTCTCCCAGTATATGAGATGGGTATTACCATCATGATTTCTACTGCCTCCTGCAGTTATTTCGGAGTGATGTCGTCCAAAGTCAGACCTTCATCTTTCAACCGATACGCCTGGTTGATCATTTCGATGACATTGTATGGAGTTTTGCTAGTTCTGTCAACGATTGGCATCAACACATTTGCTTCAAAGCCATGTTTATCATTCTGCCATGTCAGATAGAATGTAGCCACTTGTTTTGCCAAAAACATGTTGGGATGAGAGGTGACAATATTGCAGAAACCTAATATCATAACATACAGAGCAGATATATGTATATTCATCTGCTTATATGAACAAGTATGAATGTCCACATCTAAACAGTTAATTAGAGTGATGAGACATTTTAAGCAGATCATAAGAGAAATTAAAACAGTACTTGTAGCAAGTTGCAGATATAAGGAAGATTTAATAAACTCAAAAACCTTTGCAGCGGGTAACAATGGCAAAAATTTCTTCCAGTTTGCGAAATCCATGAGTATCAAACACAGCATAGGGTTCAGGTGAAAGAAATTTCTGAACCTCGGACACATAATCAAAACGCAAGATGTTTTTGAGAAAAGATTTGCAGAGAAAAGGGAGTCTAGAAATTCTTAAGTGCTTAAGGAGAGTAGTGCTCAGTGCGATGAAAGTGAAGGTGAACAGTCCTGTGAGAGATATCGCATATATATAACAAAATAATCAATGGCATAGATTGAGACGGTAAATAAATGAAGGGTTGGATGAGTATCTCCCTTTTTGATTTTTCCGCTTCAGTTGTATGTCTTGCCGCCTTTCCTTGCGTGTGATATACGCTCTAGATCCTAGGGTTGTAGGCGAGCGTGTCCGTATCTCACTCTCCACTGCAACTTTCCTTTTTCCTTTTCTTGCAGGGATTTTCTCGATCACAGTTCCCAAAGGTGTGCTAATCATCACAAATATAGAAGATTTAGTAAATCTAGGTTAGAAAATATCTTTGTAGACTGTAATCTCGGAGATTAATTATGGAAGGTGACGTCTTTTATCTAAGACGCTTCAATTTCCTCAATAGTTCCCCCTTGACTTAGTAATTAAGAAATAATTTCCACGTGGCAGTTTCTTCGCGTGAGATTCTTTATTTCCATCTTGTCATTCTGTCATTCTGTAAAACATTCTGTTGTTGAACATTCTGGTGACCATCTGTTGATGTCTTTCTGTTAGACAATTTGTTATTGTCTCTCTGTTAGACAATCTGTTATTGTCTTTCTGTTAGACAATCTGTTATTGTCTTTCTGTTAGATTATCCAGATTTAGTAATCCAAGCTTTCCACATAACATCTTAAATCTATCTTCTGGTAGAGCTTTAGTTAAAATGTCAGCACGTTGGATGTCTGTGTGAATCTTCTTGATCTGGATATGCTTTCTCTCCACATGATCTCTGATAAAGTGATGTCTCACATCAACATGTTTGCATCTTGTATGAAGTACTGGATTCTGTGTTATTGCAATTGCACTTGAACTGTCACAGAATATGGGTATCTCCTTTACTTCGATCTCGTAGTCTCTTAGTTGCTGCTTCAACCATAAGATTTGAGCACAACAACTTCCAGCAGCCATATATTCTGCTTCGGTTGTTGATGTGGCGACAGATGTCTGTTTCTTTGAGAACCAAGATATCAATTTGTTTCCAAGAAACTGACATGTTCCAGAAGTAGACTTTCTGTCTAGTTTGCATCCTGCATAATCTGAATCAGAATAGCTTGTTAATTCAAAATTGTCTTCACATGGATACCATAGTCCTACATGGGCTGTTCCTTTGAGATATCTTAATATCTTCTTAGCTGCTTCCATGTGAGACTCTTTAGGATTAGCTTGATATCTAGCACATACTCCTACTGCGAAAGTGATGTCAGGTCGACTGCAGTTAGGTAGAGTAATGATCCTATGATCCCTCTGTATTGAGTAATGTTGGCTGGTTTTTCCTCTGGATCTGGATCAATTTTCCCATTGGTCTGCATTGGGATTTTTACTGGGTTACTGTCTTTTAACCCAAATTTGGTCAGCAGATCGTTGATGTATTTTGTCTTATTAATAAAGATATCATCTGGTAGCTGCTTGACCTGCAAACCTAAAAAGAAAATCATTTCTCCCATCATGAACATTTGGTACTTATTTTTCATCAGTTCAGCAAATTTGTCACACAGATAGGTAGATTGAGATCCAAAAATGATATCATCTACATAGATCTGGACTAAGAGAATGTTTTCTTTGACTTTGATGATAAACAAAGTCTTGTCAACAGATCCTCTTCTGAATCCAGATTCTAGTAGGAAAGTTGATAAGGTCTCATACCAAGCTCTAGGGGCTTGCTTTAGACCATAGACTGCCTTAGCCAGTCTGTATACTTTCTGATCTGGATCTGCTTCTTCAAATCCAGGTGGCTGTTCCACATATACTTCTTCTTCAAGGATACCATTGAGGAAAGCACTTTTGACATCCATCTGGTATACCTTGAATCGTTTTTGAGCAACATATGCTAGAAATAGCCTTATAGCTTCTATTCTGGCTACTGGTGCGAATGTTTCATCAAAATCAATGCCTTCTTGTTGATTATAGCCTTTAGCTACCAATCTGGCCTTGTTTCTGACTACTTCACCATTCTCATCTCGTTTATTTTTGAACACCCATTTGACACCTATCACACCTTGGTGTTTGGGTCTGTCCACGAAATACCAGACTTCATTCCTTTTGAACTCATTGAGTTCTTCTTGCATTGCTGTAATCCAATCTGCATCTTGAAGTGCTTCATAAGCATCAAATGGCTCCATGCGAGAGAGGTAACAGCTCAACAATGCACTCTCTCCATGCATTCTTCTGGTCTTCACACGATCTGATGGGTTCCCAACGATCTGTTCTGGTGGATGATCTTGTATCCATCTCCTTCTCCTGGTCATCTCTTCATCAGATATCTTAGGATCAAGTTGATCTGTTGCTTCCTCAAATTCAGGGTGTGCTGTTGATATAGTTTGAAATGGATTCTCATCTGGACTTTCTTCTGGATTTGGATTTTCATGTTGATCATCATTTGTAATAATTGTTTCATTGTCTTCTGTTGATGATCTGTTTTCATCCAGATTGTGTTGTGATATTCCCCCTTGCTGTATGATCACTTCAGCAACAGGTGGAGTGACAATTTCTTCACCCTCACTTTTTGAATTCCAGATAAGAATATCTTCAAGTAATAGTTCATTCATCCTTCTGGTAGTCACCTGATTTTCTGTCTGCTTTTCATCTAGTGACCTGTACTCAACAGTAGACTCATCAAAAACAACATGAGGTGTTACCTCCACAATATGAGAGTTCTTATTGTAAACTCGATAAGCTTTACTAACATCAGAATATCCTAAGAATATTTCAGGGTCAGTTTTGCTATCAAAAATTTTCAATTATGATTTCCCATTATTGTGTATGTAACACAAACAGCCAAAAGTACGAAAATAAGAAATCTTAGGCTTTCTGCTGTTCCATATCTCATATGGTGTCTTTCCATGTCTAAGTGTGATGGATGATCTGTTTTGAGTGTAGCAGGCTGTGTAGATTGCTTCTGCCCAGAATTTCTTTGGTAGATTGGTTGCATTGAGCATTGTGCAAGCTGCTTCCTTGAGTGATCTGTTTCTCCTCTCAACAATTCCATTCTGTTGAGGAGTTCGAGCAGCTGATGTTTGATGAGTGATTCCCATCTTGTTGCAGTATGCTTCAATCTTCTGGTTGAGAAATTATGTTCCTCGATCTGTTCTGATAGAGATTATACTCATCTCTTTTTGTTTGGTGATCTTGTTTAGAAAATTAGGGAGTTTGTCTAGAGTCTCTTTCTTCTTTAACAGAAAGATGACCCAAGTGAATCTTGAGTAATCATCTATGATTACCAATGTGTACTTTCTCCCATTTATGCTTAGTGGCTTGACTGGTCCAAACAGATCAAGGTGTAACAGCTCCAGTGTCCTTGATGTTGAGTGAGCTGTTTTGCTTGTAAACGATGTTCTGGTTTGCTTTCCAGCTTGACAAGCATCACATATGTGATCTTTATCATACACTTGATCTGGTAGTCCTTCCACTAACTTTTCCTTGGCAATTATGTTGATTGATTTGAAGTTTAGATGGCTTAATCTCCTATGCCATAACCAGCTGGTTTCTGATACAGTCTTAGTGACTAAGCAGGTCTCGATCTGGTTTGTCCACTGGATAATGTATAATCTATCCTGCAGTTTACCGGTAAGGAGTATTTCATCTCCTTCCTTATTCTTCACCAGACAGTTGTTAGTATCAAAAACAATCTAATTACCATTAGCACAGAACTGACTTACAGAAAACAGATTGTGACTAAGTCCCTCAACATATTACATTTGTGATAGTGGTCTTGCCAACTTTGATATTTCCATATCATCTGGTATATCCTTTTGAATTGTATCCAAAAGTAACCTGTGGTCCTGGTTTCTCTATGTAGTCTGATAGTAGGTTCTTATCACATGTCATGTGTTTTGAACAACCACTATCTATTATCCAGATTGTTCCTCTTGCTACCTTAATCCTTCTTGCAGTTCTTCGATCCTGCAATTAATTAAACTTAGCTACCCTTTCAACGTTTGGGTGCTTGATTATTAGCATTTTTGAATCCAGAACATTTTAGGGTTAGGAACAGAAATATAGCAGGTAATAATATTCTCTTCATTGTCAACTTTAGATAGAGTGTGAATTTCAGATGGATGGAATCGTTCTGTTTCACAATTCTTCAAGTTCTTTTTATTATGAGCTGTTCTGTTGACAATTTTTGTCCTGTTGACATTTGCTTTTTGAAGGTGATCTACTTCTGTGTAGTGAGCTAGTTGTTCCTTTGTTTGATGATACTGCATGTTCTTCGCATCTTTTATTATCATCTTTTGAGGATAGCCTTTCTTGTTTTTCAAGTCCTTCACTTGATCTGGCATTTTCTTCCTTTCTGGTACAAAGCTTATGGTTGCCGAAGATTTTTCTGAGTGACCTGGATATCCTAATCCAGATGTGCCTTTTTGATGCATGTTGATTAGCAGTTTGGCACGTTCATCACTTTTGTAAATCATTTCCTTGCCTTTCTTGATCTTCTCCTCAGCAACATTGTTTCTGGTAACCAGATCCTTAACTTTTGAATTAAGTGAGTGGATCTCACTGTCTTTTCTCTTGATCTGTTCCTCCAGATCGTTGATTTTAGCAACAAATTGTGTATTTGCAGTGCTCAAAATTTCTTCTGATTTCTTTAATCTTTCATTCTCTTCAACAACTTCTCTAAACAGTCTTTTGATGCTTGAGTAGCTTTTGAACATCTCATTGACTTCATCCCATGAGTATTCTGCTTGATCTTCACTTTCCTGTTCCAGATCGTTATTATTTGAGGATGTTGAATAGCAAGAATTTACCTCAACTTCATCTAGGTCGTTGTCCAGTCCCACATAGCATTCATTCCAGCTTTCTTCGTCATCAGCAATGAAAGCTTCATTATTTTCTGATGAGCTATCTGAGAAATGACTCGAGCTGCTTGAGTTCTATTCAGCTATCATGGCTTTGCGTTCATATTTAAGCTTTCGGTCTCTTTTAGCTCTTAGTTCTTCTCTTTGGCTTCTGGACAGATCAGGACAATCTGTTTTGAAGTGACCTGTTCTGCCACATTCAAAACAAGTGTAATCTGTAGAGCTAGAGGTCTTTGTTGTTTTAGCAGTCTGCTTCTTGGATTCATTCTTATCATCAGATCGATCATTGTCATGCTTCTTATAGAAGTTTTTCTTGTTATCTTTGTAGAAGCGTCTGTATTTTTTTGATCTGGTCTCCATCTTATCCATTCGTTTGGTGATCATTGCGAACTCTTTTAAGAGTTTGTCATAGCCTCTCTCTTCATCTGGAGTAGCAGTCTCAGAAAGATCATCTGGTTTGCTCTTCGCTTTGAAGGCTACCTCTTTATCTTTCTTCGAGCTGCTTTCTGCCTTTTTGTACAGATGATCTGGTCCTCGAATTCTTTGAATGTCACACTCATGACCTTCAAGGTGATCAAATAAGGCTTCAGTGAACAATTCATTAAAGTTTGCACGAAGGGGTTGCATTGCAGCATAGATCTCCCAGCTTGGTGGAAGAGCTCTAAGTACTTTCATGTTCTTCTCCCTTTGAGTATATTTGTTCTTTTTGAATGAAGATATCTCAAGGAGGATTCCAGTGAATCTCATCTTCATCTGCTCTATTGTCTCGCCTGGTTTCATTTTGAATTCATCATATTTGTTGCAGGCAAGAGACAGCTTGTTCTCAATCATTACTTCAAATCCTAGGGCTAGGTCTCTTAAGGCTTCCCACATCTCTTTGGCAGTATCCAGATCTTGGATTTTAGCCAGATGTATGCCTTTGACCGTGCTGGAGATGATCCCTTTGGCAAAATCATCAAGATTTGCTTCTCTCCTTTCTTCAGAAGTGTATTTTTTGGGATCCTTTAGCACAGATTCTTTGACCACTCCTGTATCAGTGATACGAGTAATTTCTTCTGTAATTGCCAATGGCCCTTCTTCGATTACTTTCCACATCAAACAGTGATGTGCTTTGAGGCACATTTTGATTCTGAAGCTCCACTCTCTGTAACCTTGGATGGAGAATTCTTCGCATGCCCTGATAACAGATGATTCCATAGCAGATAGTATGCACGTGAATGAAAAAGATTTTCTTAGATCTATTCAAGTTGACCACGCAGGTTTTATCCCTGTGAAACAAAATAATGGTCGTTTGAACCACTACTCTGATACCACTTGTTAGTCCCGAAAGAGCAAGGTTTGGTGTATGGGGGGGAATACACCAAATACAAACTTTTCAGTTTACTTGACAAGTTAATAGATAGATCAAGCTATTCTATATAAGAAATTGCTTGGAAGGTGACTAGACAGGTCGATGTGCAGATCGATAGCAGTTTTTAGTCCAAACAGATTACTCTCTTAGTGAAAACACTTAGCTAATAATAAGAGTAATCCTATTACTTTCTGAGTGTTGAGTGAGTGCGGAATAATGGTGGATTTAGTCGGTGCTCTTTGTTTAGAAAACCTTTTAAAGATCAATCGAGTATTTAGGGAATTGATTAAGAATGCAGCTTGTATGAGAGTGACAGATAGTGAATAAAACAACTTAAATGAAAAGGCAGAAAGTAAATAATGTAGTTATTTTTACGTGGTTCGGGAAACCCCCTACGTCCACGGTCTAATCCGAACTGGATTAGATATCCACTACTAGGATATACTTTTATTTATACTCGTTGAGAACGAGCCACAAGTTCCAACCACAACTAGATTGAGACTTATGCACGAATAAGGGTCGTGTCCCTTTACAACTTACAGAAAACTACTGTAAACAGGGTATCTTCACGTTAATCCACTAGAAAACTACTAGCTAGCAAAGATCTCCTTCTTCTCTCGATAACACAGACTTGAATCGAGGTTGGGTTGATGTGATTGCGATCACAAACGGTTTGGAGCTTTTGTCTGACGTGAGATAGAGATGCTTGAGAATGCTTCTTTAATGTAGCGCTTGTAGTCTCTTCAGACTTTAAAACTTCAAATATATATAGGCTTTGAATTTAAAATTCTAGCCGTTTATTGATTGGCGTGATTTGATTGTGGATTGCCAATCAATGTTATTCATCATATCTCTTCTTTCCTTGTTGAGTCGTTGACTGAATCTTCTTATGTATGGAAGGCAGATCGATTGTGATTACTTTCCTTCTTCATGTCAATCAGGGATTCTCCTTCTAATTCTTAATGGATGGTCTTTAATACTGGCGTGGTAAGAGGATATGATGAGTAGGGCAGTGTCATTTGGTGGTTTATAGTTCTATCGATCTGTTGCCACTTCTGTCTGGTTGGTTCAACTCTTTCTGTTTGACTGAAACCTTCTGGTTAAGCCATTTCTGGTTTTAATGCCTTTCTAGTTGAATGCTGGTTAAACACTTTCTGGTTGAACAACTTTCTGTTAAAGTTGATTTGCTTGAACTTTCTGTCCGAGACTTGCTTCAACTTTCTGTCTGAGACTTGCTGGTTCAACTTTCTGTTAAAGTTGACTTGCTTCAACTTTCTGTCTGAGACTTGCTGGTTCAATCTTTCTGTTTAAAAGCTTTAGATTCCTGTTACATAGAGACAGATAGTAGTAATATATAGAGAACATGAGTAAACCTAAGTATGTTTTCGAGGGAACATCATCAAAACTCAAATTAATTGCGGGGTTCCCAACAAAAACATGTGAAGAACAGGCTCACAAACAGATCACTACTAGAAGATCAGGAGGTATACTCCTTGAAGATGTTCTGACCTGGAATTCACTAGAAGATGAAGAGATTGATGTTCAACCTATAGTTGAAACCAGCACACAGCAAGGGGGAACAACTCACATTAAACTTGATTAGAACAGACCAGTTCCAGAAAGTAGTGAACCTATGGAAGCAGAAGATAGTGAACTTGCTCAAAGTTAACCTGATGAAACCAGAGAATTCAACAACAGCACGAATGCCAACCAGGAGATAGAAGATGAAAATCCGTTCCAAGCAACTTCAACAGCACACCTAGAATTCGAGGAACCAACAGAAGAACCTGAACTTGAGATATCAGAAGAAAAGATGTCTAAACGCAGAAAGTGTATACAAGATCATCATCCACCAGAACAGATTGTTGGGAATCTATTAGATCGTGTGAAGACCAGAAGGATGCATGGAGAGAGCGCACTATTGAGTTGCTACCTATCTCATGTTGAACCAGTTGATGCATATGAAGCACGGCAAGATGCAGATTGGATAGTCACTATGCAAGAAGAGCTTAATGTGTTCAAGCGAAATCAAGTGTGGTATCTTGTAGATCGACCTAAACACCAAGGAGTAATAGGTGTTAAATGGGTATTCAAGAAAAAATGAGATGAGAATGGAAAATTTGTAAGGAACAAAGCCAGATTAGTTGTTAAAGGATACAATCAACAAGAAGGCATAGACTTCGAGGAGACATTTGCACCAGTTGTCAGATTGAAAGCAATTAGATTATTCTTGGCATATGCAGCTTACAAGAGATTCAAAGTGTACCAGATGGATGTCAAGAGCGCTATCGTGAATGGTATTCTGGAAGAAGGAGTTTATGTAGAGCAACCACCTGGAGTTGAAGAAGAAAATCCAGACCATAAAGTCTATATTTATGTGTTTTAATGGTGTTTTATAAGCATGTTATGAATTCTTGAAATTTCTGGAAGTTATTATAACTGTCAATCCTCGCATGCTATGTTTAACTCTATAATCCGTGTTATACATGCTATGAAGGAATGGAGTTATCAGATATCACTATGGAACAATTGCAAGAGGCAGTGGAGAAGATGATGGTTATTCCAATGCATTATACTGGAAGGATGTTCGACAGATCTCTCCTTGCACCTGGATTCAAACAGTTATTTGAGTTCGTGCAGAGGATATTTATGACACACAATGGGTTCTAAATTTGAAAGTCACTCTGGAGAAGATGAAGATTTTGACAGCAGTGGTTCTAAATTTGAAAGTCAACTGGAGCAGAATCATATTCGATTTATTGGCTAAGGAAGCAGATTGGTTGTAGAAACTAAGGACGATGCAGACCAAACGGTGTCATTGGTGGTGAAGAGGAACTTGAGACATTCCACCAAGATCAGCTACATGATTGAAAAGTTTTTCAAACAGCAAGTCTGGAAGGGAGCAGTTCCATTCAACATGCAGCTTACTCTACCTAAGGAGCAATACCAACTCGAAATGTCCTTAGGTTTGTCATCTGCCCTATTCAACAAGGTTAAAGATGATGTTCATATGAGCCATCTGATGGAGATGGGGAGCTCTAACCCCACCTGGGTAGCTCCGTCCAAGGGGGAAGAGAAGAAGAAGGATTTGAATGAGAAGAATGAGAAGAGGAGGCTAAGGAAGACACAGCTTGCTTCACTAGAAGCCGAATCTCATGATCCAGATCAGGAGATTCTTCATGATGTGATGGCCGAATCATCTTATGATCTCAGGCAAGAGAAGAATTTCTCACCTGCCAGGACAACAACACCATCACCAGATCGTTTGGAGAAAATCACCGAGGAAGAAGAAGAGGAGGAAGTTGATGAAGAGACAGAGAAGAGGAGACAAGCTGAGGAAGTAATCCAACTATTGGAAAATGAGGCAGATCACTTTGTACTCCAAGATTTTCTAGGTATCCAGCTGACACCAGAGAGCTATGGTGCAACTCGACGAGTGAAGACCTATTTGCTGATCAAGGACAGAGAGTACTACATCCTTGATGCATTGCTCAATGTCAGATCAATAGAGGAGTTGAAAATTGAGGAGGCAAATCTTCTGAGTATTTTCCAAGTGGCTACTGTCACTGATAAAAGGGAATCTTACCATTAGCAAATTCTAGCAATCGCCAAGCATGAGGCCTGATTGCTCAATGTTGATCTAAAACCATTTTATGTTGATAAAATGGATTTCTTTGAAAGTGTTCAAGATAAAAATGATGAAGCCGAAGAGGAAGCAAGGGACGAGCCATCTGCTCAACCTAGTGATGTACAAATGGAGGAACAAAGAGGAGTGAACACTGACCAACCAAGTACTTCACATGAACTAGATCAACCAAGCACTTCTGCACCACCACAACCAGCCCAACAACAACAAGAGCCATCTGCTCAATCTACACAAGAAAAAGAAGCACAACCTAAACAGACCACTCCAACAACAGACCAAGCCTCTGTTCAACCAGGGAAAGAAGCAGCTGAAGGGAGTAATAAGGAGAAGTAACAGAAGAATAAAAAGGAGATCCCAACAATGATTCTTGATCCTGTTGAAGAAGAGTACGTTGGCCAGGTGATAGGAGGAGAGCCTACGAACGAGATCTATACTCCTGGAGCAATAGAAAAGCTAAAGAAGCATATTGGCTTTACCGATCTGGAAGAATTGCTGGAAAGAGAGCACAAGTCATTTACCAATGAACAGGTAGATGATCTGATCACCATCAGGGTACAAGATCATCTTGCAGGCACCTGCAATGACATTCAAGAAAGGTCCACCAAAGTCCTGACAGATTTTAATCAATACCAGAGGATTATGTAAATGACAAGGACAAAGATTTGAGGAGAAAGATCATAGATGTTGTCAAAGAGCTTACTAAGAAGCTAGACGATGAAAGACACGCAACAGATGCTGCTAAAGAGAAGGTTGACCAGAGACTGGAGAATGTGGATACGTAGGTCAAGGGAATCCACAAAATGGTCATCAATCTTGCTGAAAAGGAGAAGGAATTGATCGAGGACGCTTTTAAACAACGAAATGTATCCATAACAGTTGAGGTCACAAATGCCACTACCAAAGAACTACACAAACAGCTAGCAGAGTTTGAGAAGGAGAGATGCCTGGATATCTTAAAGAAGAATCTGGAAAAGGCACTCAATGATCTGCTATATCCTACCCCAGTCGAGTTTGAACACCAGACCACTAGGATAACCAATGTAGAACAGCTCCAGACCACCTACGACATAACAATCACAACCATGAACAGTCGTCTGGAGAACAAGCTTAATGCCACAAATCAAGACATCACCTTTCTGCTGAACTTCAAGGAAAATGCCGAGCAGGAACTCAAAGACATACAGAACAAGATTGACTCTCTTCGTACACTCATCAAGTCTAGATTTGATGATATCGAAAAGGGGGAAGAAAGACTAGATGAAAGAGAAAAGGGAGGAGGTAAGGGTGGAAAAGGAGGCAAAGGGAATGAGCCAACACATGAACAACCAGAGGCAAGACATCACACGCCACCCAGACCAAATCCCACACTTGAACCAGAACAACAACAACAAGACAAAGGCAAGAGGCTTGTAACAAATGATGATAGTGTTCAAGTTGCCGAGTTACTATTGCTAGGAGTTAGCCCAGAAGAAACATGTGACCCCATCTTTAGGGCACAATTTTATAAATAGAAGGCTATGAAGGAGCGGAAGGAAGTAGAACGAGCAGAGAGAGAGAGAAGGCTTATCAGACACCCTTTTCGCCAGATCAACCATCACCTGCTCAGCCAGCAACTCAATCTGCAAAGAAGAAGAAACCATTCAAATCTTGGTCCCCATTCCTACAGAAGAAAACACCCACAGACCTTTGGGTAGCAAAAGGGGATCAGAGAGAATGTGAGCTTATCAAGACCGGTTTCATACTCAACCGATATTTTTTGAAAGAACTTACTTACTCAGAACAGCCAGCAGATGAAGACTTCCAGAGGTATCTGAACAATTACATGGAGAAGGAGCTTGAACAGAGAATCAGAGCAGCAGCTCAAGGAGCTAAAGTGCAGATCAAGGCACCTGCAAAGGAGTACATGGAGTGCCCTCTGATTCCAGGGAGCATCATGCCAGACAAGACCTACATACTTAATTGCATAAACATGATTGCAAAGGTCAAGGGCTGCAAGATTGATAACCATGATCCTAACTATGCAAGGATCGGAGATGGTATCTACGAGAGCGTGCAGATGACCTCTGACGCACAGAAGAAGAAGATGAAAGAAGGGAAGCAATCCAAGGGTAGCAGATGGTTTGGATAGAATTTTCATTTGTTTTTTACTATCTGCTGCAACATTTTGTTTTTGATGATCTGGACAAATTATGTAACTTTTACTTGAACTGATCTGATATATAAATTGCACGGGTTACTTGATGACAATCTCTTGTTGTCCAGATTTCATCTTATTGCTTTTATTCGTTATAAATTATAACGGAAATTAACCCCTTCTGGTCACATAAACCAGATAGCTCTTATTACTTTACTTATGGTTATTCTGTAAAGTGTAGTTTCGACATCATCAAAAAGGGGGAAATTGTTAGGAATCCTTCACAAAATTTAGTTTTGATAATGTTCTTTCGAAACACACTTAGATTTATTTTGTGTTCTGTTTGTTAAACTTAGCCTGCTCAACATGTAACAGATTACTATGTTATCAAGTGAATCTGATAGAGAGCAAGCCTGCATTATTTAGACCAGGTTAGCTGATGACTTGAGAATGTAAAGGACTCAAATACATTACATATTATGTCCTATAGAAAGTCATCTGGTTAGATAGTCTTCTGTTCGAGGAAGTAGATCAGCTCATCTGTTTGCAAGCAGATCCCCTAATGGTCACTCAATCTGGTCAAAAGAACATTTCACCCAGATAGTGGGACCATCTTTTGGAGCAAGTTTGGACCAAATCACCTCGTTGGCAGTAGACCTGACCTGGTTGACCAGACCAGCTTCGAAAAGTGAACATGTCCCTTACAGATCACCTGATGGAGACTTGGTGAAACTTCAGATATGCAATGAGTCATCTGTTGTTTTCCCAGAGTTATCTGATAATTTCTCTAAAGTCATTTGGTATACGACCTACCACCTGATGTACTTAGAGAAAATCTCACATCTTATGCCACGTCACCAGATCTCACGAAGATGGAAAAATAATCAATCAAGAGATCAAGAAGGAAGGTGAATCAGTTGGAGCGCGAAGAAAGGAAAGAGATCAATCAACTAGCTGCTTTCCATAATCAGATATTCAATCAATCATTCCTACAAGGCAAGAAGATATATTCAGGGATTTATATCTTGTGATTGGCAATCAACATTTATTACACGCCAGTCAACTCCCAACTGTTAGAATTTTAAATTCTACACTTATAAAATCTTCGAACGGCAACTGGAAGAGTACTGACTAATCAATTCACCAACGAATTTACAAGCTGAAACTCTGTCAAGAAATCTACTCAACCATCGAAGCATTCAACGAGGAGATTTTACATTCCAGAATTCGTTCTAAGCCCTTCGTGATTGAAATCACATCAACCTCAATTTAAGTATGTCTTATCTAGAAGGAAGAAGATATCTTTGCTAGCTAGTAGATTTAGCAATATATACACGTGCATAATGCACTAGCCTTGGGAAATATCTTTAGGCCATGTTCGGTTACTATGATTACATCACATATAGATTGTATCTCATGTTTGGTTTGTAGGATAAAATCAATAATTTCATCTAAAATTTTATCTAAAATGTATAATCATGGGATTTCCTATCACACCTCACCCCAATATATCTCTAGTGGAGGATTCACATTATCTTAATCCCACCTCAAAAACAAAATTTATATACAAATTAACTTCCAACCAAACATTATTTTTTTTCTTTAAGATTTAATCACGACTCATCCCATATTATATCTCACAATTAATTTATCTTACAAACCGAACGGGGCCTTCAGATGCTGATGCATATTGCCAGACATGTTAACAAATAAATAACAGTAGGCAAGTAGAAAAAAGTATAAATGAAATTCAAGCCAAAGTACTCATCGTTCACTCAAATCCAATACAAGTTAATATGTAAATCGATCATATTTTAGGTAAAAAGAACTAAAAAAACATATCAAGAAAAAGAAAATTCAATGAAAAAAGAGGGAAAAAACAATCTGGTAATCCACATGAAACCACAGCGTCGTTACTAAAACTTCGATGCAATAATACCATACCGATATTTTCACATTATGCATTCAAAGCAAATCCAAATTAAAGATACTCGTTCGAAAGGTATATCCCAATCGATTCCAAAATATGTGTTCATCGTCGCCACTTCCGATCTGAAATAAAAAAGTTTCCACAATATGAGCTCTGAGAATCCTAAAATTAGTTCAATGTGCTAGAGCAATGACGTAAAGTATGGATGTACAACTATCTCAACGAATAATCTGATGCAGATCTCACCGAATATATGCTAAAGAATGTATGATATTATATGAGCATGCACAATTGTAATCAGGATCCAGGAGGCCGCCAATTATCCTGATAATATAGTATACTCAAGATCTCTCTCTCCAACTCGTGTCACAACCATGTCGTTGTATGATATAATCATATAATATTAATCAATGATAACCATTTAGTAGTAGACCTCATAAAATATATTAACTGACCCACAAGAAGAATGATATCTCATTTTTCTTCTTAACATGGAATATAAAATACACTAGTCATGCACCTTGTTTCCAGCTAGAAAGAGAAACAGGTAATTTATCATCTTAAGGTTGCATTCTAAAAGGATGCAACAAAAAAAAATCTAAATTTTTCCTTCTCATTTCCACCTTTTAGTTTCCTCATTTTCACTCCAAGGAGATTTAGTATTATCCCTCCATTGTTTATTATCCCTCCTTTTAGAGGGATAAAACTATACCTCAAAAGTGCATGCAACCTAAGTGGAATATCAAATAGTACTCCCTCTGTCCCAACTTATTCGTCTCACTCTCCATTTTGGGGTGTCCCATTTTACTTGTCTCATTTTCTTAGGGGGACAAAATTAACACATACAAAAGGTAGATAAAAGTGGTTGGGGAAACATCAAGACACATTTCTTGATATTTGATCTGAAAAGTTTTGAAACAAGATGGGACATAGGGCACAATTGCATATGGATTGTATCATAGATGCATTAATGGTAGGGCAAACTTAAGATATACTCCATGTTGTTCACTTTACTTAGCAATATGTACTAGCATGATGGAAAGTGGAACACGGCATTTGGCATGAATGTCAACAGGATAAACAAAAATAATATGAAACGAGCATGAGAAAGTGAAGAAAATACCTTGAGGAGAACTGCTTGCATTTCCCTTTGTGTTCTGTTTTGCCTGAGACAGAGAGCGATGAATACGAGGAGATCCTTGCCGTTCATTTGTACCAGGTAGTGAATGTCTCTTCTTTATATGGATCTCCTTGTCATGCACATCAGGACTTGATCTTGGAGAGCCATTTGCTATCACTTTTGCTCTTGCAGATTCAGTCGCTTGCATGTAACTTGGAAGAGAATTGTTGCTGCTACTATCTTTTGGTTCCTGCTCCTTGTGCTCAGGTTTTGCTGAACCAAAGGAGCTTCGCCTCTTCCCTGATTTATGTTCCTGCTGTAACTGCTCCAAGCTACTTCTAGAAGCAGAATCTGGAGTATGATTTGAGAAATTCTTATCATCAAGTGAAGGCTTCCTCTTTCCACTGGACTGACTTTTTTTACCTTCACTTTTCTTCGATTTAACAGACCCTTGGCTGGAAGGAGTTGCTATAAATTCAGGGATGGCTGTGTGGTTTCCGGGAGAGGCTTCAGGTGATAATATGTTAACCTGGTGGTTTGTTTCGGATCCCAACTCCACCTGTAGGTGGCTCAGATCTGCTGGACTGTCCAGCTGTGGTGTATCTGCAGGTATGCTAGAATCAAGAAGTTCGCTAGAAACTGACTTAGCACTTTCACTTCTCTCCAACTTAGTTGTCTTATCAGATGACATATGAGTTTCCAGCACAATGGATTTAGCTTCAAGTTCTAAATCCTCTCCACTTCCAAGATGATGAGTCTCATCAGGAACTTTTGTTTCCATTCTACTGGCATTGACTCCGGCCACCTCTGATCTATCTGGTGAATCTAGGGTAGAAGAAATGGAAAGTTCAGTGCCACACTCAGAGCTACCTCGTTGGACTACTGAAGCATTCAGAGTGGAGTTGCCAGCTAATCCTTTGTCCTTATACTCAGAGCTGAATGGTTCATCTTGATTTTCAGAAGAAACCTTGTCAAAGCTAGATTCTTCAACTCCAAGATCATGACTTGAGGAAGTGCTTAAGTTTGCAGATGTGGCAGCCAAGCTCATTTCTTCAAATTTTGACTGTGCCGCAATAAAAGCAGGATTACTTGCCTTCCTTGAAAGTTTTTTTACCTCTGTTTCAGGCTGCATACACTCTTCGGAATCAGGTGCTTCCTGAACAATTACCTTTCCCTCTTTTTTGAGATCTCCCACTCCCACTACCTCTATTAGTGTTTCCGCCTCATTTTGTGATTCTTCATTTTTGGTTAGATATTCCACTTCCATCACCTCAACCAGATCTTCATTTTTTATCTCAGAGGGAACATATTCTTTTACCTCATATTTTGAATCTGATGGATCACTGTCCTGCAGATGAACGGACAATGATGATGCAGATTTTCTTGAATTGACGTCTATGTCATTTGCATCATATTTTGTCATATTTAAATCATCACAAACATCATCTGATGCATCAAAACCGGATTCAGAATCTGATGAGTTAGAAATTCTTTGAACTGAAACATCCTCTTCATTGCAACCAGAATGCCCAAGATTTTCCTTATGCTGCTCCACTGCTGCTTCAGTCCTTTGTTGTTGTTCCTCATTGCTCACTGATGAAACAGACATCCATCTCTCCAGCCACTTCCAAGCTGCGTCAGATTTTGAGGGGTCACACTTGATGTTGATAGATTTAGTCCTTGGTGTATCCATGAGCTAGCCATGAAAAACAAGTACGCATGTCAAGGTCTGAATATGTTAGATCTGTTTTATGGAATGAAAGAAAAAACTATCAAATTCCATCAAGCAGTGTATCAGCAGCATTCACCTGACGAGCAAAGGCATTGCTAAGTAGTTTCTCAATGGAAACATATGTGTATGCATGACTTGCTTTGGCTTCTTTCTTACTCTGGATCTGGATATAAAGGAATGAAATTGATGTCAAAATCAAAAAATGTTAAGTACAAGACATACATCAAACTAATTTTTCCATTTTCTACATGTAAAGATCATAAGTCTGCCTATAGTTAAAGAAGGATTTGTTCCAACTCCGCAATTGTAAGTATTAAATACACAGCCTCTAGTCCAACTACAAAATGGTTGAAACTTGAAATCGCAACAATTTAGGGGTCACATCTTTGAAGAGCTCATCATAGAGAACACAAAAGGGCTGTGAATTCTGGAAAGCTGATTTAATTTTTTGCAAGCACGAGTTCAATCATTTATAACCTGAATCCGGGTATGGCGTGCTCGAACAAGAGATTGCATTTTAATAATGGCTTGTACACACCGAAGAGTTCCGACTGCATGGCTTCGAACTATGTGTCCTCTAACAACAGCTTGCAATTTGGTTATACTTTTTTGCTTCAATAGAACTTGACGAGCCTGGCATGGTAAGATAAGAATGATGCATAACTATGACTCATTATAGAAAGTAATAACCAGAACATGGTGGCATACCAGCAACCCCCTAATGGCAGTCTGTATTAAAGTCACACTTGACTCATCAGTAGGCGCATCTGCTCCCTGGTCATCATCCTCTTTGAATGCTTGAGTGTCTGACTGCTCAGTGTTCTCTTCTTTCTGCTGAATTTCTGCTGTCTTCTCTTCTTTCTGCAGAGTATTCTCCTCCTTCTGAAGAATTTGTACAGTATCCTTTTCTTTCTCAAGAGTTTCTGCGCTCTTCTCTTCTTTCTGCAGAATTTCTGTGTTCTTTTCTTCTTTCTGCTGAATTTCTGGTGTCTTCACTTCTTTCAGAATTTCTGTGTTTGTCTCTTCTTTCTGCTGAAATTTTGTGGTCTTCTCCTCTCTCTGCTGATGTTCTGTGGTCTTCTCGTCTTTTTGCTGAATTTCTGTGGTATTCTCTTTTTTCTGCTGGACTTCTGTAGGCTTCTCCACTTTCTGTGGAATTTCAGTGGTCTTCTCTCTAGTAGTCAGATCAGGCTGCAGTTGGCAGTTGACAGCAATAGAATCTTGGCTTTCCTTGCTTGCTGATGCAGGTGTTTGAGTCACTGTTTCTGAAGTGACACTATTACTCAGAACGCGATGTCTAGCAGATCTCTTCCGGAAACTCCATCCACGCCGATCACTAGAGGCCTTGCTCTGTAAATAAGTTTAAATAACATTAAGATGAATAAAAACAACATTGGTATTTTCTCAAAACTTAAGGCCAGCAACCTCGACTCCTTGACACCTAAATTTAAAAACAAGTCGAAGCTTCACAAGAAACATATCTAGTCACCAAAGCACTTGTATGAGTAACCATTATAATAAATGCATGCAATAATTGATGCGAACACTGGATGAAAGCACCGTGATCAACCAGATGTCATTTCATGTATGCCTATATTTGACACATGAGATAATCAACTTTATAACCATAGTTGTGGTTATATATAACAAATAAATAAAATGCAGGCACGAATGCAGTTCTGGATAGAGGTTAAATGGAATTCATTTCAACTAATAAATCATTCATCTATACAAATATATAAATCACAAACTCTGCCAGATCTTTTTTCCAGAATCTATAGACTTATATCAACAGAAATAGAAACTAACAGCAGATGACAGATAGGAAGAACTCTTAATCAGAGAAGGCAGCTTGTCAAAACCATATATTTCCAATACTACACGCTAATTTTCATTGATTAGAACTATTAAAAAATAAAACAATATGCTAATCGTTTGCAATTTATATTTGTTAAGCCTACTAGATTACTTTAATAGTAAAGCGATGACATGCATTCAGTAAGGCACAAAAAGCAAGTAACTTTGCAAGAATAAGCATTTTGTAAGCAAAACAAGCCACTCTACATTTCATTGGGGTTATGTATCTGAGATTTAGATTCTTAGAGGTAGCAAACAAAATGAGAAAATTTCATGATCTAAAGGAATCATCGAAACTAGTACAGTTAAAGTGAGTAACTGATAAAACAATTTATGCATTATGAAGTCAAGATGCGCCATACTATGCCTGTTTCGCTAGCTTCCTGCATACTATCTAGGATTCATTATCCACTTTGTAAACTTCCTCAGAAAATTGATTTCTTACTTTCCTATCCAAAATAAATATAGATTAGCATGCAAACATAGTAGCCTGTTGGATTTGGCGTGTCAATGGTTGTGTGTCAGTAATAAGTTGTGTATGTGTAGGGGTTAGCTATAAGTTGTGCGTTTGTGTTGCTAGGTAAGAATAAGAATCCTACAATGACCAAATTTTAGGTCGACTTGCAGGTGCAAACATCTTTTCAACAGAAGGCATTGCATGTTGCAAGTAGAGAAGAACTTAAATGGAATGTATATTTCTCGAACATAAATAATGCTCTAAGGAGTTAATAGATTTCTGCTTAAAATTTCTACACAATATCAGGAATAGATAAAACCACGAGTATAACAAGTCTGTACAAATCAAAATTAAATATTATAATAGAGCATATCTAGAAGAAACGAACGGCACCTCCATTACCGATACATGTGGCATATGTAAATAACTCACAAGTTGCATGAAGGAAAATGCCATGTCCAAAAGAGATATTTAAGATACCAAATGTGAAAAATGACTTAAGACATAGCAATCAAAACTTGCACTATTAGCCAAGTTTGACTTAAGAAACATTAACTAAAGTAAGCATCATCAAACCAAGCAATAACGGAATCAACATCTCTCTAAGGTCAAATTAACACTTCGGCGGCCATTAATCATCATCCCAACTGCATCATTTTACAAATGGGCAAGACTTGGCAAGGTAACAAGTAAAGAACACATATTTTTCTCTGGAAGATCCCATTACCAAATATATACCAGTTAGATAAGGAAATTTGATCAATAATTTATTAAAGGAATTTCTTGCACCTATTCAGTTAAAGTTCGACGGTTCGACCAAATAAACTACTCCATAATCATGAACAGATCTTAGATCAATTCTCATAATTTGAGTCCTGAATTGCCAAATACAACAACAAATCTCGACCCAATCTTCCAATATGCACCAAAAAAATTATTTATTCAAGCAACAAGTCAACCAAAATCCAATCAAATCAATTCAAAATGTGAGACCACAGAACCAGATGAACTAATGACATGTAAACTATATTATGAACAAAAAGAAATAATTCAGATTCAGATAGAAATTGAAACAAAGCGTAAACATAAATTCCTCGTTAGACCCACAAGTTCTTCAATCTCGAGATCAATTCCATAAACCAAACAGAAACAAAAAAAAAACACGAGTATAACAAATCTGTACAAAATAAAACATGAAAATAGAGCATATCTAAAAGAAACGAACGGCACTTCCATTACTGATACATGTGGCATATGTAAATGACTCACAAGTTGGGTGAAGGAAAAATGCCATACGTCCAAAAGAGATATTTAAGATACCAAATGTGACAAATAATTAAGACATAGCAATCAAAACTTGCACTATTACCCAAGTTTGACTTAAGAAACATTAACTAAAGTAAGCATCATCAAACCAAACAATAACGGAATCAACATCTCTCTAAGGTCAAAGTAACACTTCGGCGGCCATTAATCATCATCCCAACTGCATCATTTTACAAATGGGCAAGACTAGGCAAGGTAACAAGTAAAGAACACATATTTTTCTCCGGAAGATCCCATTACCAAATATATACCACTTAGATAAGGAAATTTGATCAATAATTTATTAAAGGAATTTCTTGCACCTATTCAGTTTAAGTTCGGCCAAATAAACTTTTCCATAATCATGAACAGATCTTAGATCAATTCTCCATAATTTGAGTCCTGGATTGCCAAATATCTCTACCCAATCTTCCAATACGCCCCAAGCAAAAATTATATATTCACACAAGTCAACTGAAATCCAATCAAAATGCGAGACCACAGAACCAGATGAACTAATGACATGTAAACTAAATTCAAAACAAAGGGAAATATTTCAGATTCATATAAAAATGGAAACAAAGCGTAAACATAAAATCCTCATTAGACCCACAAGTTCTTCAATCTCGAGATCAATTTCATAAACCAAACAGAAACAAAAACACGATAATGGAGCTGTAAGAAAATGATAAATAAAACACTGACATATATACCTCTGTAGTTTGGAGATCGTCATGGTCGACAGAATCAGGATCGCCGCCGCAGCTGATGATCCTAAAGCACGACGGAGCTGATTTTCCCATAGCAACCTCTGTCTCCGAAATATGGGTGTAAAGCTCACACACTGATGGAGTGTTTCTCTCTCTAGAAATGGTATGCTCTCCTCTGCTCTTGTGTAGGTAACAGGCTACTACTACTGCCTACCTGTGCAAACCAACGTAGCATATGCTAACATAAGCTTATTATATTTAGAACATAATAATTGCATTTTGTAAATTAGGAAATGTGCCTTGTTGGGAATTGAAGCAGATAAAAGGGGCAATTGCGAAGAAAACGGACGTCAACATCTTGCCTTAGATCTAATTAACTTTGCTTTTGGATTCCGATTGTATCTTTGAAAATTGAAACCTTTTGTTGGACGCTACCACTACACTACTACACGTTTGTATCCGTTGCAAATATTTTCATTTGTTTTCTTCCTTTACAAATATTATTAATAATGTTTCCTTTTCTTTTAACTGCAAATGAGCTCACTCCTTTCGACTTTTCTACTATAATAACGGAAACAAAACACAAACTTTACTTTGATGGAATCTAATGTCTCATTTTTATGTTTATATTATATGTTATATAATTGAATTTATTATTTTGGTTAATATTTACTAAAAATAAGAAATTATTATAATTAATATTTATTTTAAAAAAATAAATGTTAAATAAATGATATTATATATACATAATTAATTATGCATTGCATTAATATATTATAAAGTGATTATTTTATAAAATCCAATGGTATGTTGAGCAATGATAATTAGTTTAACGGGTAGTGATGAATGTTAGTATTTTGTAAAATCATGCCTCGAATCGTCCAAATTGATAATAACCAATTGAGTTACTCAAAAATAATTTATTAATTAATAATAATTGTCTAAATTGATTTATTTTTGAAAAATATATTAATTAATGAATAATTGATATTTAAAACATGATAGATGAATTTATTCGTGGAGAATTTATTAATAATATGGATGAGGAGGATGAGTACAATATTAGTCATTGATTGGAATGAATTAATACTAATATACTTCTAATAACGTTTGGATAAACATAAGAGTTACAAGTGGACACTCAATTTTAATCTTCCTAAGAAGCTGTCACTTAATCCAACACCCTTATAAATTTCAAAGGCCGTGTTCTACATCCATTCAAATAACTATTGATCAAAGTAAAAGTGCAAATTGATTCATAAACATGGACTATAACAATCAATCGTCTCTTTTATTGTTAGCTGATTAAAATTTTGTGAATGAAAAACATACTTTATAATTGTGTTTCTAATAATCATAAAATCAACACAAAATATAATTTGTTGTTGATAATGTTTGAAAAATGTATATTATTTATGAATATATAAATTTATATTTTTAACTTTATTAAATAATACTTCATCTCATTAATAACGATACATTTACCTTTTACACTAACTAGAACTTTATTCCCGTGCGATGCACAGTGAAAATTATTTTAAAATTGTAAAATAATAGTATTATGAATATCATAAAAAGTACTATTAAATTTGTACAACTATAAACATGCACAAAATATCATATTTTCTTATATATATGCAAATTATCGACATGGAAAGAAATATGTTGTTTATTTTAATAATAATAATATTAATTCAAACAACAATGTCAAGTTTGCTTATATACAACACATTTTTTCTATATTCCTTTTGCATTCGCCATTAAGCAAGTAATCGATAATTAAAAAAAATATTATTAATATGTTATATTCTTTAGATAAAATTCAAAGTAATTTCAATTGTAAACTATAAAATTTATTTTCAATATTTGTATATCCAATTACCATGTACCATTATGAATATATACTAAAAAAATAATCAAATATGTTTAAATAAGTGGGACTAGACGAGAATATAAAAAATGAAATTAAAATATCATATAACATAAGAAGAATTTGTAAAAAGATTTTTCACTTTTCTTAATAACTACTTCTTGTATCTCAATCAACTTGATACACTTTTTATTCAATTGTATCTATTAAAATAATAAAATTATTAAATCGAGAAATTGAATATAGTAGAAAACTTGCAAAGAACATCTCAATTACCAGAGTATGATTAATATAAGGGGTTAATGAGAAATTATCCACTTTCATATTGCAAAGATAAAAAAAAATGTACACATTCCATAATAGCATGCATGATGAATTTCCTTAATGTACTAATGTAGTTTAAAATTATTTTGTGAAATGAAATATATGAAAACATGACCAATTTATTCATGTTATCATGTAGGCAGTTTCAATCAACTTATAAACCACAAATTTTCAGATAAATAAATTAAAACTTGGCCCACAAATCAATTCATTTCCATTGACAGTTCATTTTGTCAGGAATTACGAGCTGAAACCGCACAATCAATCCCTACTATCAACTTATCACGGACTCCCAAGTGAAGATGTTCTAACTTTCATCCGAGAATATTGCACGGTGGTGCAAACTTTCTCACTTCTCTCACTGACGGAGGACCAACTCAAATTGAAGTGTTTCTTATACACTTTGAAGGATAGGGCAAAATCTTGGTTCTTATCTCTTCAACCAGGATCACTAACCAATTAGCATCGATGTGTGAGAAATTCATGTTGAAGTACTACTCTCATCATAAAACTCAAGCATTACGTACTAAAATAATGAATTTCGCGCAAGCCCACGACGAGCCATTCCATGAAGCATGGGAGAGATGACTATCGAATGCGAAGCGGAAATTTATGCCGCACAAGGATTCATGCCGCATAAGGATTCATGCAAAAACCCCCCCCCCCCCCCCCCCCCCCCAGCAAAATACATGGAGGAATCAATAAAACAAGGGGTGGAAACCACAATTTCAAAGGCAAGGAGCACATAATTTTCAAAATCGATGACCCCAAGCTCCGAATTTCCTACCTCAGTATCAGCATCAGTCGCAGCCTTATTTCCCACCACAGCCGCAACAACAATTTTTTCTACCGCAACAACAGTTTTATCAACCTCCGCATCACTAGCATCAATATCCTACGTAGCAGTTTTCACGTCAAACTATGCATCCTCAAAAATCATCTCTTGAGGATAGTTTTACCTTTTTCATGCAAGAAAGTCAACAAACTTGAGAGGCACAAGACGCTACCATCAAACGCCTCGAAACTACTATTGGAAAATTTTCGGGTGCAGTGAACCAGTTGCAGCAAAGCAATCAAACATGAAAATTCTGGGGCAAGGTCATCAACCCCATCAAGCTCAAGTTGTGACTATGTTGCGGAGTGGAAAAACGGTGGATAACAAAGTGGAGATACCAACATTCACCATTGACAAGGAGGACGGGCCCCCACCTGAAGTTGGGAAAGCCATGCCCGGTGAGAAACTTCACAAGACAGTGAATCTGTATGTTCCGCCGATTCCTTATCCCAACAGGTTAAGGAACGCGAAACAAGACTGGCAATTCGAGGATTTTTACAAAATGTTTTCCAAGGTAAACGTGAATTTACCTCTTTTGGAAGTTATCCAAAATGTTCCTGCCTATGTCAAGTTCTTTAAAAAGTTGGCGATGAAGAAGAGAAAATTCAGTGATTAAGAAGTGGTGACAGTCTCCAAAGTGACGAGCTCCATCATGTAGGAGTTGAAATTAATCTTATGCCTTATTTTATTTTTAAACAATTAGGATTAGGTAAACTGAAACCCACTCACATGTGCTTGCAATTAGCGGATAGATCTGTGAGACACCCTAGAGGTAAAATTTAAGATGTTCTAGTTAAAATAGGTGGATTAATTGTCATGTGGATTTCGTTGTCCTTGAAATAGGAGATGTGCGCGAGAATGGAGTTGAGCATACACTAATTCTAGGAAGACCATTTATGGCTACCACAAATACTTTCATCGATGTGAAAAATGGTACCATTAAAATATTTGTCCTTGATGATGAAGTATCTTTTTCTGCGAACCGGAGTCACAATACACCTTCTGCTGATTTTATTGATAATTGTTACTACATAGATACAACTAATCATTGGGTTGAGAACTCTTCTTTGCTGGATTTTAGTAGTAAGGAAGTATCCATGCATGAAGTTGATGAGAAGAGAGTCACTCAAAGGAAAGGGAAGGACACACAAAAAAGGGCCCAACAAGTAGACTTTTTGAAGTGCGAGCAAGGTCCAACGAGAGGCCAGCTCAGCGGGTGCAGGTGCTCCTCGAGGATCGTCCAAATAAGCAAGAGCCCGCGGAGAAGCAAATGCAGAGAATGGTCGTAAGGCCTGGTCAGCAACCGCTGACTCCTCAGCGGCCGCTGACCCTGTGTCAGCACCAGCCTACGCCCAGCGCCCACCCAGCCCTCGAGTCAGCGCCTCACCTCCCACCCGAGCCAGCGGCCGCTGACTCCAGTTCTCGGCCACCTCCTTCACTAACCTACGCGGAGGCCCTCATGCGCTCAAACACTAGACTCAGAACACTTCCAAACACGATCAAATCTCGATGGATCGGCCCACGCATTGTTAGAAAAATCCTACCATCAAAGGGTGATGCAACATATGCTAAAAAGAGGAAGATGTCATTTCGAGTAAATTGTCATCGAGTAAAGCCATATATCGAAAATGACTCTATGCCCGAACATGTGGAGTCAACCCCCAATTTTGACAATCCCGGTTGATTGAGCCGTCTCGTCAAACTAGTGACGTAAGATAAGCGCTTCCTGGAAGACAACCCACACTATTTCACATTTTATTACATTCTTCTCTTTCATGTGAGTGTGTGATTGGCTAACCTCTGTTTTTCCTTTCGTTTTCTTGTTAATTTTCAGGTTGTTCTTTTTCTCATTTTCGCACCGAATGCAACACTTCAGGGATGTCTTCCTTATCTCTACTCTATAGCTCTTTACTTTCTGCAATGAGGGCATTGCCCTATCTTTGTAGGAGGAGAGGGGTGTCTTTAAGTGCATGCATTCGTCGTCTTTTATTCTAATGTCTTGTTTGTGCAAAATTTTGATTGTTCTTAAGCTACTTTATTTGATATCTTGTGGTTGGATCGAGTCATGGCATGTGTTTGCGATATGATATGATTTGAAAACCTTGATTGATTTGACTTGATTCGTGTTATGAAACGTAGATGAATATAGGAATGTGTGGAACATTATGACCGGATTCTAAATCTTAGTAGAATGATCGAAATAGTGATGCATGATGGTATGAATTGATTGATTCGACGGGCTAGTTGTTTAGTGCCACTTATTGTGTATCTTTGTTTTGTAATGAAAATTAAACTTGTCAAGAGGTCTTTGCTCTTATGGGAACCATGAGCACGGGAAACCGCGTGAGGATACATTAGGGAACCCCTAATTGTTCACACCCCATGACAATGACCATATAACTTGACATTGTTCTAATTAACTTTTTGAGATCGTTAAAATAGGAATACATAAGGATTCTACCCCGCTCTCTTAATCAAAAAATTCAAATCTATAAAAGAGATGGGTATGGGAAACCACACCGTGAAAACTCGAACATTCGGAGTACACACCCAGTGAACATTGTCCTTAATATTCATCATGTTGAAAAGAAAAATAAAAGAGAAAGATACACTAAAAAAGGGATTAATAAAAACTCTAATCGGATACGTGATATCGATGTTACCGTTTGCATCATTGTTTTGTGTTTTTCGAATTGATGAGAATCTAGTCTAAGTGGACCACTTTCTTCTATGATCTCTATGTGACATAACACGATGATAGAAAGATTGATTTTGGGAATGATTTGAAGTCTTATCAAAAATGCATGTCGTGTTAGATTTTTTCCTATGGATATTTTAGACTAAGTTATGCAAGCAAGGTTTTGTGTGTGGAGGGGTTGTTTAGCCTCTTTTTCGTCGTCTAAACTCGTATTTTTCTCGTCTTTATTCTTGTAGATTTCTCATTTTTCATGATGTTTCGAGCTCGATTTACATCTCATTTTATGTTTCAGGATCACAAGCTCAAACGAGTGCTAAAGTTGGAAACGGGACGAGAAAAGATTGAGAAATGATGAGAGAATGAAGATGAGAGCCGAGAGCACAAGTCAGAGGTCGCTCAACCCTAGGAGACTGCTAACTAGGCATCGCGTGTCCCAGGCCGAGCCAGCACGCGAGGGAGCACGAGCCAGGATCAGCGACCGCGGACCCCAGCGGATGACTCGGTCAAGCGGCCAACGGCTCAGCGATTTGCCCAACGCGTGGAACCCTCAACTGGTTAAGTCAGCGGTCACTGACATGTAGGAGACCGTTGACTTGCCCGAAGTCTATAAAAAGGCGATGCGTTTCTCATTCGATAGACACCTTTTTTCCATTCTATGCACTTATATTCCGAGTACCTCTCAACCCATTGTTCTAAGGGTAGAGATTTATCATTCGTAGTTAGTCTTTTTTAGCTTAAGTATTTGATTCAGAAGATAACCGATTACAACATTCAAATTCGTTGTTTTTCCGTTCATCGTTGTGGATTCGAATTCTTTCATTCCAGTTTATGAATCACGTTTTCTTTCGCTTTAAATTCTGAGTTCGATTTTATTATTGAGTTCGTTTATTTATTTATGCTTTCGTGTTTCTATTTCATTCATCAATTCTACGTTCTTTTCAATTTCAAATTCCAAGTTACTTTTACTTTCATAATTCTGTCATATTGATTTCAATCTAGTTCTGATTTAGATTGGAATCAATTGTCCCTTTTCAATTTGCAATTCATTTTCTTTAATTTGCTATTCGATTTTTATTTAATTCGCAATTCGTTTCTTCGTTTATCTTTCTTAGTTTAGAACTTATCTTCTTTCGCAATTTATTTTCTCCGCCTAGTTTAAAAACCTCCAAACAATCTTTTACTTGCTTTATTGTTGAACAAATGATTAAATTGCCCTGCTAAGTCTTCCTTGAGAATACGACTTGGGTTGGCTTATCATTGCTAGACGAACTCGTTAGATTGCGAGCGACTCGAAACAATTTTAGTCGAACAATACCCTAGAGGTTTCATTAAGGATGTTTTACTGCAAGTAGGTGGATTGATTGTTCATGTTGATTTTGTTGTCTTAGAAATTGGAGACGTGCATGAAAATGGTGTAGAGCATACACTGCTTCTAGGAAGACCATTCATGGCCATCACTAATACTTTGATTGATGTTAAAAATGGCACAATTAAAATGTCTATTCTATGAGATGAAGTGTCTTTTTCTGCTCATAGGAGTCGCACCATACCGTCTGTTAATTTTATTGATGATTGTTATTACGTTGATGCTATTGATTCCTTGGCCGAGAGTTCTTTTTTTGCAAGATTCACTACAAGAAAAATGGCATACGACAACACTGGAACGACAAGGGTTTTTAACAAAATGCGTTGCCGTAGGGTTAAAAACCGTTGTCGTATTCAAAACCGTTGTCTTTGAGCAAGAAAATGCGCTCATAGACAACGGTTTTTATATACTGTTGTCGTAGGTGTGTTGTCGTATATATATGACAACGTATTCTTTAGCCGTTGTTGTTATAGCGTTGTCTTATATTCATGCGACAACGCTTTTTCACACCGTTGTGGTATACCCGTTGTTGTAGTACTCAATGACAACACTATTTTGAACCCTTGTCGTTAAACCGTTGTCGTATTCTAGCTTACCACCCTATAATTCATCCATTTGGGCAAAAAATAAAAATTGTAACTATGGAGAATCGAACTTGAGCCAATAGATAGATAAAATCCGTATTTAACACTAGGCCAGTGCAAGCTTTTTGTTAACATTCAAACATTAAATCATTATAACACTATTATTTATTTTATGTTAGATAACAAATAACTTTCCCCCAATTCTCTCACCCCTATTCTCATTTTCCTTACGATAGTGTCCCGTGCCATCTTCTATCTCGGTCTATCAGCCATCGTTCTTCAGCAGTACCCTCGCCTCCCTCGATTTCTCTCAATTTAACCTATCTCGGTCTATCAGCCATCGGTCTATCAGCCATCTTCTGCAAAATCTGTATTACTTCAAACCCTAATTTATCCAAAAATCAATGCTTTGGCGCAACAGCAAACAACCAGAGAATTCGAAATCTGCTTCAGATTGTGATTAGCTGGAGCTCAAAACTGGTAAAGTTCTCAATTCTGAACTTTCCCCGTTTTAAATTTTTTTGTTCTCTCTTGAATCTCATCGAAGCTTCTGTTTTCTAATTTATTCTTCTCTGGTCTAGGAATTATCGCAAGTATTTTCCCTTTATTGTTCATTTGTTATTTATTTCTATCGTGTTCTTGCTTCACTTCACTGTATTTTTAGGTGCCTGAAATGTGATAAATTATCTGTTTTACTGGAAAATTCAGATTATCCAAAAGAATGATGCGTATAAGTTACCTAAATACAACCCTTTGAACTCTTTCAAGAGCTTAGTTCTCAGGCTTGTATTTGTCAAATATGTTGAGTTGCTGGAATGTCACTATATTCTGCTGGTTGATGAGCAGAGAGAAAAACCCCCAAATTTCGATTCCATTTCCTCTCCTTTTTAAATACCGAATTATGATTGTATACAAAGAGGTAGAATCCTTGTTGCCAATAAGTATAATCAAAAGTATGATAGCTAAGAATAAAAGTATGATAGCTATTTTCTGCATTTTCTGGGTCTAGATTAGTTGAAGTTGTTGGAAAGAGAGAGGCGTTACTCTCGGATCCCTCCCCCAATATCAATCAAGATCACTCCTTTATCCTTATTCAATCTCAGGTACTCCGCTAAGATTCTCTCTCAGTATAAGCATATAATATCTATTCATTCTTCATTACAGTTTCTACTTATTTTTTCACTGCTCTTTTCATAGTTCCTTTATTTAATCATCAATTTACTGCCTAACAACCAATGCTAAATTTAATGAGATTTTGAAGTGTGTCTTTACTGTTATTTAGTGATATATACGGTTGATATATAATTTTAGTTTTCAACTTGTGGGATAGTGTGCTGCTAAGAATATTTTATCATATGAATATATGATGTGTAGTTGATTTGTATTTGGAGATTTATGCTGTCCTTTTGGCCGATTTTCCACGTTTTCTTGGATATGGACCCAAAATTTCAGATGGAATCAAGGTGATTTTGGGCGTCCTTTTGATCTTTTGTCTCAAAAAGGGAGATATCTTGGTGTGGAATGTTAGAAAGTTCATGTGTTCTCTACGATGTTGAAGTTGAGCTATGAGAACGAAATTTATAGTCTCGATGTTATTTAATGTACCTCCTAGTTGTTGTTTGCTTGTATATTCAATGTTTTGGTGCTGCTACTCTCAGTTGATTCTGGTTGCCTTTTCTTTCCCAAATTTCCTGGCCCCTTTCTTTTTGTGTATATGTGTTTATTGCCTAATTTTACTTATTAATTAAGTTATGGTGTATGGCTAATATCTTGGAACTTTATTACCTAATTACTGTTCGAAGTCATAATCACATCTTATCAATAGTAAACCTTTTATGTCATGATCTTAAAGTTTAAAGCAACAAAAAACTGAGATTTCTAGTTATCTTGGATTTTGTATGACATTTTCTAACTGGTTCTATTTGGCCTTGCATAATATTGTTTGATGATTTATATTTTCTGCAGTTTCCAGGTTGTCCTATGAGATTGTCTATTGATTAGTGTTCGGTTTGGTAACTAAAACCTTGCATAATATCATCTTATAGTATTTTTCTGGTGCAAAATGCATGGTGTTAAGAAATCTCCCTTGCACAGTGTGCCTAACCACACCTCAGCTGATACCAGGCGTCCTTTTAATGTGCCTTCTAGTAATCCTTTTGATTCTGATGATGAATTGGATAATAAGCAATCCCTCAAAGCATCTGGAAGAACATCTTCTGAAACTTCCTCCCTCTTCATGTCAAATTTGAGCACGAATCCTTTTGATTCTAAGAAGGTGTGAAATACTTAGTGTTTTCTTGAACAAGTTCAAATTGGTAATAGATATATAAAAATATGAAGTGGGCAGGTGCAAGTCAATGATCAAGTTCTTGTAAGAATTGTATGATTGAAGAAGTACAAGATGTGTGACTTAAGAAATGCAGAATGCCTCCTACTTACAGTACCTGGAATTGATTTATCGTAGTTCGTATAGGGTTACTGAACATATTTAATTCGACTAATTCTATAGATTGCTGCGTTAGTGTGGATAACTACCCCAGATATATACGACTAGATATTGATTTTGAGTCGAGGTGTGCTAAGTTTGTGCTTCAGAAATGAATCTGGATGAAGCCTTGTGTTGATATAAATTGATTTATTACTTCTTTTTGCAGAATGGTAGGATCAGTTCGATGGATTTCCATAAGACATCAACTTATTTGGTAACTGCTAGTGATGATGAATCCATTAAATTAAATTGCAGAATGGTAGGATCCGTATGTTCGTAATGATTGTGATGGGACGTGGATTGACAATCTGAACAATTAAATTTTAGGGTATTCTTTTTTTTTTTTACTATTTGACTGTTTGTTTGTTATATCACTGGATGCATATAATGTTATATTGTGATTGCATTATTGTATTATTGTTTACTTTTTATATTAAAACAATCTAACTTCTTATAGTGTTGAATGCAGATTGTTCGCATCCATGGAAACACGGAGAAAACGCCTTTCAAAGAATAAAGAAACAGAGACATCGGCTGGTTTAAATAAAATAGGACGGTTGGAGGAGATTGATAATGATGTTGAAGGAGATACCTTATTTGATGCATCAAAGAGTACCTCATCTTCACGATCCACTAGGGGGAAAACAAAAATGCATTGTCTGGCAATCGCAAGGGTTCTAGGCGTGAGGACAGATATACAATTGAATGAGTTTGGGCAGGTTATTGGAAATGCTGGAAGTCAGTTGCAAAGTTATGTTGGTGTTTTGGCTAGGGAAAAGGTGAATATCACGTATGATTCTTGGAAAAATGTTCCGGCTGAGGTGAATGAGCTTATATGGGAGTCTGTAAATGTAAGTACTTATTTAATTGTCTTGCAATTTACTTAAGGATATTTTATTATTATTTCTGATGTATTGTGTATATCTTGTAGTTATCTTTCAATGTTAATCAGAGTTGGAAGGATGCATGTTTCACCTCGGCTAATACCAAGTGGCGCCAATTCAAGACCAAACTCACTAATAAGTTTGTGTATGCAAGGATAGATTCACCCGATTTGAATACACCTCCACATGAATATCCTTACATCAATGCATCTGATTGGAGTGCTTTTGTTATTAGCCGCTTGTCTGATAACTTCAAGGTAATATGTTTAAGTATGTAGATTTCTTATTTTGTATATTTATGCTGATGAACATTGAAGCTGATTTATAATTGATTGTACGTGCTCTCTAGAAATTGAGGGAGAAACAAATAGAACGCAGAGGTTTGAACGTTTTTCCTTACCGTTTCAGCAGGAAAGGATATGCAAAACATGCCAGTGAAAATGTAAGTCGCATTTTAGAAAATTAATTATTAGTGTATGTAAGTTTATTAAATATGTTAATAGTAATCACCTATTATTCATGCATGCAGCCCGCTTTGTTGTGTGATGATCCAGAAATTAATCAAGCTACACTTTGGAATGAAGGGCGAAAGAATAAAGATGGAGTACATGAAGGAGATGCCCTAATTCAAAGAGTCACAAAGATTGTAAGCTTACTTTTCAAGGTAACATATCTTGTACTTATATGTTAAGTCACACAGATTGTACTTATATTCTATTGATTAATGCAGGAAGCCTCTATTTCTAAGAAAAGAGCAGGAGCATTGAATGTAGAGGAAACCAAAGGCCTTTCAATCCTTGAATCTGCACTTGAAAGCGAAGAACATAATGGGCGTTTGAGAGGTGTTGGAGGTCATGTCACTCAGTCTACATACTATAAAGTTCCTCGAGGAAAGAAAGCATACGTAGAGCTCTACAGCCGCCATCAAGAGGAGTTACTGGAAGAAAAAAGAAAAAATGCCGCTCAAGATGCACGCATTGAAAAACTAGAAGCTATTGTGTTCAAAACAGGTACCGAGGAGAAGGGTAGCTGCTCGGTGACGGTGAAGTGTAGACCCAAATTGAATGAGGCACGGCTGCAAACAGATCAAGACTTAGATGAGAACGACAAGTTGGGTGGTGATGATATGGATATGCTAGACAATGATGTGCAGTTACTTGACAAAGCTACTCTATTACAGGTATATTTTATTTTTTTTCCATCTCACTACTTTATAGTTATAATAATTAGTTATAATTGCTTGCATTTTACCTATTGCATAGGGTAAACTTGTGACCTTAACTTTGGAGTCGGGAACGAGTATTGTTGCATATGGTACAATTGTGAAGGTTTGTGGAACAGATGAGCACTTGCCTAAAAACTGCTATCGTGTATCCATCGATGAAGCGGTAGATGAAAATGCCCCTTTGCCCATTCCCTCAAGTGATTATGATAAACTTGGTGATGCTGTTGGATCCGTCGTTACATGGCCGGTACACTTGCTGAAATTGAAGGAAGAGGTAATAGTATTTTATTACTTAGAAATTAAAATAATATAAAGTTTTACGTATGTAATGTGAGTTACTTTACCTTCAATCTTTAGAAACTTAAAAAGTCAAAGAAACAAGAAAAGAGAAAGGCGACAGTGGATCTCCTGACCCTTCCGATGGCATTACGTATGGTGTATTGCTATTGTACAGCAGCTCTTGAAAGCAGAGGTAATGTAACGATACACATCGCTGAACGTGTCTTCGGAAAAGAACGGACTCTTTACATAAACCTTGAAGATGTCGAGCCTTTTTGCCAATTACAGCCAATTTCGTATACATGCATTGCTGTCTACATATGGTAAATAAAAGTTGAGGTTTATTTCCTTATAAATTCTGTATAGTTGAGGAATATGCTTTCTTTTACTATAAACTTGCTAACATATTTATAGGCACCTATACAAGAGGCTGGAGAGTTTAGGAAAGATCGACAAAAGATAAGAAGACTATCCATAATGGAATAGAACAAAGAGCACGTGAATTGGCAATAGAGCTTGATGGTACATTGCCCAATCAAATTGTGTTGGTTCCATGTAACGTGGGGTATGAAATTTGCCATCATTGAATACTATTATTGAATTGAATTTGAGAAGTACTTGAATCTAATCTTGTATGTATATGCAGTGAGCATTGGATTCTTACGGTTATCGATCCCGACAAGGAGGAGATTGGTTTGTTGGATCCCCTTTACTCTCGCATTTCAAATAATACTTGGCAACAAGTGGTTCAATTGTAAGTTTTCAACCATCATATATTGTTGCTTCTGGTTTCTTTGCCTCCTACTTACAGTACCTGGAACATTGATGGGCTTTCCATAAATAAGTAGAGACTAAACTTACAATAAGTAGTTGCCATATATTATTTGTTAATTCATCTCTTTCACTGAATTGTTTCTGTGAATATGTTGTAACTTGGGAAAATATGCTTTCAGATTTCTAAGTAATTAGTAGATGTGATTTTTTGTTATCTTTACTGTGGTCTTTTTTTTTTCCTGAGGTATCATTTTCCCTTCTTTCTTTCCTTGATTTTATTCAGTTTCTTAGCATTATCCCTCAAAAAAACTAACATTAAGCCGATCAATGATCATATCTGAAGGGCTTTCAAGATGTTCAATGCGAAGACGCAAAGGAAAGGGAAGAAGACACTTACCTGGAAAATAATTAAGGTATGGTTGAAATAAGTAACAAGTGTGGATAAAGAGTTAAAAATTATTAACTGCCCGATTTTAATGTAGGCTCCTAAACAACCAGACAGTTTACAGTGTGGTTACTACGTGATGAAATACATGAGAGAAATAGTTCAGTTTGATTCGACTGTGATGATTAGTTCGCTACAATCATTGGTAAGTAATAGTTTTCTTTAAAATTAATGTCATAATTTAAGCTTATTCAAAGTGGCGGGACCAAGAATGGGCCTAGCGGAATTGTATCACTGCCAGTATATGTATGTATATATCATATATATCCCTAGCTTAGCTATGCGAATCTATGTACGTGTTGTAATTAAAGTATGAACAGTAGTGTAGAGAAAAACATGCATAGCTGCATACGCATTGTGGTCCTTATGATTGTATTCTAACTTTGATCAACATCATGTATTAATAAGCTTTGTCTTAGTACGTTCCAAAACATTATGTAGTAGTATATTTTAAAGATTATCTAATATATATTTTTAACTTCACAGTTTATTGAAGAAAAGGGGAATTACTCTCCTGTGGAAATTGATGAAGTGCGTAAGGAGTGGGCTGAATTGGTGCAGGAGTATATTGGATTGTAGCTTTTGGTAATTTTAGGTTTATTTATGTTTGGGACCATGTACGCATTCAAACTTGAAGTATTATTTTTGCGCTTGCTATGGTATTTTTAGAATTACGTATGGTATTTTTAGGATTAAACTTGAATATTGCACTATGCTTTTATGTTAAATTATTTATATTAGTAATTTAATTTTAAATATTTACGTATTTGATGTTTTCATTTCAATTTAATATTTATTTTATTAGTTTTAGCAATAGGTTTAGAAATATAATGTTGTCTTATAAATCAATGACAACGGTTTTAAGAACCTACGACAACGGTTTTAAGAACCTACGAAGCGTTGTCTATAGGTGTATTTTTTACAACAAGGGTCCTAATAAGCGTTGTCTATAGGTGAATTTTTTACAAGACCTACGATAACGGTTTTAAGAACCGTTGTCTATTATTTACGACAACGGTATATACGACAACACCACTTTCGACAACGGTTTTAAGAACCGTTGTCTATAATTTACGACAACGGTATATATGACAACACCACTTTCGACAACGGTTATAGAACCGTTGTCTATGAGCGAATTTTTTTTAAATACAACAACGGTTCCAAAAACCCTTGTCGGAGCCGTTGTTGTAAATATTTACGACAACGGTTATATTACCGTTGTCTATGAGCGAGAACATACGACAACACCACTTTCGACAAGCGTCGAGGACAGGCTACGACAAGGGTTAAAAACCCTTGTCTATTAGCGATTTTGTAGTAGTGATTTCACGAGTGAAGAAGTGCAGGAAATTGACGAAAAATCCATCACTCAGGCGAAATCCAGGGAGGCGCCCACACCCGACAAATTGGAACTTAAGAAGCTCCCCGCTCACCTCAAGTATGTTTTCTTGGAAGAAGGAGAGAACAAACCAGTGATTATCTCATCCGAGCTGACAAATGACCAAGAAAATCAACTAACTCCAGTTCTCAAAAAGCACAAACTCGCTTTTGGATAGGGCCTACCGAACATTCGCAGCATTAGTCCTACTACATGCAAGCACTGCATAAATCTTGAGGAAGACGTCGTTCCAAAACGACACAGCCAACGAAGACTAAATCCAATCCTCATGGAAGTGGTTCAAAAGGAGATCTTCAAGTTGTTGGCAGAAGGAATCATCTATCCCATTGCGGATAACGAGTGGGTGAGTCCGGTACATGTGGTACCCAAGAAGGGAGGAATCACGGTGGTCCTAAACAATAAGCAAAAGTTTGTTCCTTCTCGACCTGTCACGGGGTGGCGGATGTGCATCGACTACCGCAAATTAAATGCCGCCACCAAAAAGGTCCATTTTCCTCTTCCTTTCATTGATCAAATGTTGGATAGATTATCCGGACATGATTTTTGTTTTCGTGATGGTCTTTCAGGATACTATCAGATTGCCATCGCACCGGAGGATTAAGCCAAGACGGCGTTCACAAACCCATTTGGTACATACGCATATAGGAGGATGTCATTAGGACTATGCAATGCCCGGTACCTTTCAAAGGTGCATGATGTCCATCTTCTTCGAGATGATAGGAGATTTTGTCGAGATCTTCATGGACAATTTTTTGGTATTTGACTCATCTCTTAATGATTGTTTGCTTAAAATTGAGAAAGTGCTTGAAAGATGTGTTAAAAGTGGTCTTACTTTGAGTTGAGAAAAGAGTCACTTCATGGTTAAAAGCGGCATTGTTCTTGGTCACATTATTTCTAGTAAGGGCATTGAGGTTGATAAGGCGAAAATCGAGGTGATTGAAAAATTACCCCCACCTAGAGATGTCAAAGGAATTAGAAGTTTCTTACGTCACGCAGGTTTTTACCGTCGTTTCATTAAAGACTTTTCTAAAATTTGTCAACCTCTTTGTCATTTACTAGCTCAAGATGTTCCATTCAATTTTGATGACTCGTGTTTGCATGCTTTTAACCTGTTGAAAGAAAAAATTGACTTCTGCTCCCATTGTCATTGACCCTAATTATTCTATTCCTTTCGAGATCATGTGTGATGCCTCTAATTTTGCAGTCGGAGTTGTTTTAGGTCAACGAGTTGATAATATGCTTCGTGTGATTTACTACGCCAGTTTGACTTTGAACTCGGATCAAGTTATTTACACCACCACCAAAAAAAAGATGTTTGCCGTGATATTTGTCTTAGACAAATTTCAATCTTATATTCTATGATCTAAGGTAATTATTCATAGCGATCATGCGGCCTTGAGATACTTGTTAACCAAACTCCAAGCTAAGCCTAGATTAATTAGATGGGTATTACTTTTGCAAGAATTTGATGTTGAGATAAAGGATAGGAAAGGAAGTGAAAATTTAGTGGCCAATCATCTTTCTCGCCTTGAGCACCCTTATATTGATACATCTTGTGCTTCTGACAGTTTTCCTTATGAGAATATTTCTTAAATTTCAATCACTCCTTATGCCGACATTGTTAATTACCTAGCATGCAATCTACTTAGACCCGGTCTAACCTCCCAAGAGGAGAAACGATTTTTTCATGTGTGCAGACAATATTTTTGGGAGGAACCCTACCTTTTCAAGCTTGGTAAGGATAGTGTAATCTGACGTTGCATTCCGAATTTTGAGTAAGAGCAAGTGCTCCGTTTTTGCCACGAATCCCCATGTAGAGGCCATTTTGGAAGAAAGACGGCCACAAATGCATCTTTCTTTATTATACCTACTCTGAGTTTTGTCCTATTTTCTTTTCATTTAGTTACTAAAAAGGGAGGAGGAAAGTCAGTAACAAGTATAACTTGACCCGATTTTCATTTTAGTTGACAATAATTGGAATTAGGGTGGAGAAAATACCAATTCAAATTGAAAATAACGTTACTGCACGAACGAGGGATATAAATTTTTTTTATTTTTATCGATTAAATAATATTTAAATTTAATTACTTGAAAAATATTACAAAGTTTTGCAAAGCGGGCTGTTTTGGCCAACTCTCTTCAAGGACGCTCAAGCATTTTATTTGGCATGCGATAGATGCCAACGAGTTGGAGCCATAAGCCGCCGCAACGAGATATCTCTCCATAACATCTTGGTAGTCAAAATCTTCGACGTGTGGGGTATAGATTTCATGGGTACTTTCCCTAAATCTTTTGGATACGAGTACATTCTATTAGCCATTGATTATGTGTCCAAGTGGGTTGAAGCTATCCCCACTAGGACTTGCGATGCTAATTTTGTTCTCAAGTTTTTGTAGGAAAACATCTTATGTAGGTTTGGATTCCATCGAGCTATCATTAGCGATGGAGGATAACACTTGTGCAACAAACTGTTCAAAAGATTGATGAAGAAGAACAGAATCACACACAAAGTTGCAATCCCATACCATCCACAAACCTCGGGGCAAACCGAAACGAGCAATAGGCAATTGAAGGCCATATTGGAGAAAACCGTGAAACCATCCCGAAAAATTTGTCAGTCAAGCTAAATGATGTCTTATGGGCATATAGGACGACTTTCAAAAAGAATTCTTGGGATGAGCCCGTACCGTCTTGTGTATGGGAAGGCATGCCACTTGCCGATCGAAGTAGAGTACAAAGCATATTGGGCAATCAAGGTAGCAACATACAACCTCGACAATGCCACCGAGAGGAGATCACTCCAAATTTTTGAGCCAGATGAGCTTAGGAATGAGGCGCATGAGAGTGCACGTTACAAAGACAAAGTGAAGCGGATCCATGATCGCCTAATTGTGCACGAGGAGTTAAAGCGGGAAATAAAGTTCTACTCTTCAATTCTAGACTTTGATTATTCTCAGGCAAACTCAAATCTAGATGGAGCGGCCCGTTCGTGATCAAAGACATACTATCATCCGGGGTCCTTGAGCTTTATAGCAATGAAGGGAAAGATTATTTTCGAGTAATTGGACATCGGGTAAAATCGTACGTTGAAGGCGACTCTATGCCCGAAGTTGTGGAGTCAACGCCCGTCTCTAATACCTCGTTGAATTAATTATATCTCATCAAGCTAACGACGTGAAACAAGTACTTCGTGGGAGGCAACCCACGCTCTTTTTCCTGTATTTTCATCTTTTAATTTTCATTGGACTTGAGAAATATGCTAAATTAGAAGTTGATTGTTTCAAAGAGTTAGGACTTGAATTTTACTACTTTCGATGTTGCTGTCAATTTTTCAAGTCCTTTAAATTCTGTTATCGTGGCTTATTTCATACTGTGACTGCTTCAATGATGAAATTCATCTTTGAATTTCCCACTACAGGGTACCATCGGATGCCTCCGAAATTTAACCTTAATCTAGCTTGGCATGAGTTGACAAATTTTCAGAATTGGGCGTCAGGAGGCATGCCCAGCGGGTTCTTACGGGATCCCGAGATAGGCGTACTGCACAAATTCATCGTTTATTACATCTTGGGCAATGAGCAACTGAACAAGGTCAACACAGTGGAGTGCTTCCTACTCCATTGCGCAGTCAACAAGAAGAAAATTTTCCCTTCCTCCTTCATCTTTGAATTCATCCAATCAATCCAACGCCGGAAGCGGGCCCATGCATCCCTACTCCACCTCGCGATCTCCGTGGCCATGCACATCAACCTTATCCGTGTGGATGCCCTCCCGAACAACGAGTTCATCATCACCAAGAAGATCAATATACACGAGCTGAGAGAAGCTTCATTCGTCCTTTCACAGTCAGAATTGGTGCCACAGGAGAGACGCTATTGTGTGAGGGGATATCTCAATGCTCAAGTCGCCTCCCGAGTAACTCAAGACCAAGACGAGGCGGAGGATACTTACATGGAGGCCAATGTAGAGGCCTAGTCTGAGGAGGAAGACGAAGAGGAAGCCGACACCGCTTGGCTAGGCTGACACAACGGGTGCTACCGGAGGATCCGATTGGGGCGCCCAATCACAGTGGGGTGCCCTCTCTCATTGGGGCACCCACCCTCAATGGAACTCCCAATGGGAGCAGTTCACAACCAATGTCACCACCGACATTCGTGAGATGCGCTCTAACATCCGCAACATCAACACCCGCCTCGATACTCAATCCCAACAACTCGCCGACCACCACGCACAATAGGAATCCCATCAAAAGGCGGTGGAGCAAAACAAGCTCCTATGAGAGATGCAACAACAATGGTCATCTTGGACCTTTGGCGGACCAACCGTCCACCCTTCTCCTGACCAACAGTGAGACTTTGGCTCGCTGTTGAGGTACATTTATTGCTTTCTTTCCTTTCGTGTGAGTGTGTGATTGGTTAACCTTTGTTTTCTAGTTTATTTTCAGGTTATTTTTCTTCTCGTCTTCACACCGAATGCATCACTTCAAGAATGTCTTTCTTATCCCTACTAAACAGTTCTTTACCTTCTGCAATGAGGGTATTGCTCTATCTTTGTAGGGGGAGGGGTGTCTTTTAAGTGCATGCATTCGTCGTCTTTTATTTTAGTGTCCTGCTTGTGCAAAATTTTGATTGATTTGACTTGATTCGAGTTATGAAACATAGATGAATGTAGGAATGTGTGGAACATTGTGACCGGATTCTTAATATTAGTAGAATGATCGAAATAGTGTTGCATGATGGTATGAATTGATTGATTCGACGGGCTAGTTGTTTAGTGCCATTGATTGTGTATCCTTGTTTTGTAATGAAAATTAAACTTATCAAGAGGTCTATGCTCTTCTGGGAACCATGAGCACGAGAAACTGCGTGAGGATACATTAGGGAACCTCTAATTGTTCACACCTCATGACAATAACCTTATAACTTGACATTGTTCTAATTAACTTTTTGAGATAGTTAAGATAGGAGTTTATAAGGATTCTACCCGCTCTCTTAATCATAATTCAAATCTATAAAAGAGATGGGTATGTGAAACCACACCGGGAAAACCCGAACATTCGGAGTACATACTCAGTGAACATTGTCCTTAATATTCCTCATGTTGAAAAGAAAAAGAAAAGAGAAAGATATGCTAATAAAGTGATGAATAAAAACTCTAGCCGGTTATGTGATCTCATTGTTACCGTTTGCATCATTGTTTTGTTTTGTTCGAATTGATGAGTATCTAGTCTAAGTGGGCCACTTTCTTCTTTGATCTCTATGTGATACGACACGATGATAGAATGATTGATTTTGGGCAAGAATGCATGTCGTGTTAGATTTTTCATATGGATATTCTAGACTAAGTTATACTTGAGGACAAACAAGGTTTTGTGTGTGGAGGGGTTGTTTAGACTCTTTTTGGTCGTCTGAACTCGTATTTTTCTCGTCTTGATTATTGTAGTTTTCCCATTTTGTATGATGTTTCGAGCTCGTTTTACGTCTCATTTTATATTTCAGGATCAAAAGCTCAAACGAGTGCTAAAGTTGGAAACGAAACGAGAAAAGATCGAGAAATGACGAGAAAATGAAGATGAGAGGCGAGAGCACGAGTCAGTGGTTGCTTAGCTCTAGGAGACCGTTGACTGGGCGTCGCGTGTCCCAGGTCGAGCCAGTGCGCGATGGAGCACGAGCCAGGATCAGCGACCGCTGGCCCCAGCGGATGACTCCGTCAAAGCAGCCAATGGCTCAGAGAATTGCCCAAGCATGGAACTCGCAACCGGTTAAGTCAGCGGTCGCTGACAAGTAGGAGACTGCTGACTTGCCCGACATCTATAAAAAGGCGACGCGTTTCTCATTCTATAGACATCTTTTTTTCTCATTCTATGCACTTCTATTACGAGTACCTCTCGACTTATTATTCTAGGGTCGAGATTTATGATTCTTAGTTAGTCGTTTTTATCTTAATTATTTGATTCCGTAGATAACCGATTACAACATTCAAGTTCGTTGTTTTTTCCTTTCATCGTTGAGGATTTGAGTTCTTCCATTCCAGCTTATGAATCACGTTTTCTTTCGCTTTAAATTTCGGGTTCGATTTTTTTTTGAGTTCATTTATTTGTTTATGCTTTCGTGTTTCTATTTCGTTCATCGATTCTACGTTCTTTTTTACTTCAAATTTCAAGTTACTTTTACTTTCATAATTCTTTCATATTGATTTCAATCTAGTTCTGATTTAGATTGGAATCAATTATCCCTTTTCAATTCGCAACTCGTTTTCTTTAATTCGCATTTCGTGTTGTCTTTAATTCACAATTCGTTTCTTCGTTTATCTTTCTTAGTTTAGAATTTATCTTCTTTCGCAATATATTTTCTCCGCCTTTTTAAAACCTCCAAATTAATCTTTTACTTGCTTTCGTATTGAACAAATGATTAAATTGACTTGCTAAGTGTTTTTTGAGAATACGACTTGGATTGGATTATCATTGTTAGACGATTTAGTTAAATTGCGAGCGACTCGAAACAATTTTAGTCGAAACATTAGTTATTGGCAGTCTTATTTATATGGACCGAGCCATAATTAGGGACTTTGAATTAAAGTTATACTACTAAAAATGAATAAAGTATAAGAAATAATAGTTTTAGTAATGTAAATCGTATTGTGACATCTCTATGCATGAGCACTACACGGTTGGTACATAAAATGTCCCAAATTTTCTCTTTTTCTTTTTAAATATTCCTTTGACTAGAGAGAGTATATTTCTATTTATCCTTATCTATTTAGATTGTTCGTTAAAAATGTATTTCTTAAATCTAATTTCATAAAATATCTAATATTTTAAATTTCACGCGTATTATATTTTTATGGTTGACTAGTTGGTCGCCCATCGAAATTTGACGGGATTATATATTTTATAAAATTACTTATTATCATTTCAATTATTACTATTCATTATTAAGAATATATTGATTATTCTCATATATTAAATGTGTTTAATAAAAGCCGTTAATTATATATAATTGTTTATGATAAACTCGCGGTTAAGGTAGAGAATTTGGACAAGGACTTGAGACTTTTCCGTTCCCGATTTGAGTCTCGAAATTTTCGAGACCGGGATTGAGAAATTGAACGTGACCAATTTTTCAGGATCGGGATTGAGAAATTGAACGGGACCAAATTTCATGAACGATCGCGATTCGAGAAACTAAGAAATTGAACATGACCAAATTGATCGGGATATGGGACCCCGAGTCTCGATCTGGCCTCTCGATTTTCGGAAATTAATTTTTAAATTCGAGAAATTTGGTCTCTTTCAGGAAATCTTAGTCCCGTTCGGGACAATTCGGGACTATTCGAGACATATTTTTTTGCGATCCGTACTGGGACTTAAAATTTTCTAATTTTGGGATTCGAGAGTCCTGAAATCTTAATCAGGACCATGACTGGGACCAAAAATTTAATGTTTTCGGGATCGCCCAGTCCGTCCCGATTCTCACTACTACTCGAGTTCGTCCCAAAATTAATTATAAAAATAATATTACAACATGATCCCATAAAAAAACTAGATGTTTATAATCAAACTAATATGATAATATTTGTTTAATTTTATATATTCTTATTTTTCTTAAATTTTATTAAAAATGACTAGTTCTCATTTACATCTCATAAACTACTTATTTATGTCTCAAATTCGTCAATAACATGTGCTATGAATTCTAATATTATAAAATAATTATTATAAATATATAGTACTCCTAAATAAATAAATAAAACATATTTGAACATTTATACAAACTGTCCAAATTAATTTTAAATTTATTTATGCGTACTCATTTGGAAGTCGATAAAAAAAAATTTAGTCTAACTATTCGTTTTTGTCCTTTAATTACTCGTTTATATTCAATTTCATATAAAAAAACAAATCCAAATTATATGAATCCATTTAGCTATATTCGTATATACATCCATAATTTGATTAAAAATTAAATATTTATAACTGTACTTGATTAAAAATTAAATTAAATATTTTATTAAAACATGTGCCAGGTGAAATGATGCATCTTTATGTAAAACGGATGGAACATAATCATAATTTTTTTATTTATACTAAAAAATGCATATACATTGTCCGATTAATAAGACAATTAAATAATCATCAACTATTCTCATTTAATTCTTTAATTCTAAAAATTTGAGAATTTAAATAAATATGATTCAAAAATAATATAGATATAGATTTGAATTCTCCCACTACAACACACTATTTATGAAAGGGGGAAAATATTAACCGGTCATATCCAAATTGGCACTGATACGCTGTATTATAGGAAAACTTAATGAGTGTTTATTCAGATAAGAAATATATTAATGATTGTAAACAGAGAATAGTTAGTAAATCATCAATTATTGTGAGAGGATTACCTGTCTTCCACTGTACCAGCATAGTAATACATAGTTGGACAGAATATGTTTATTCCTATTTTCTATCCTTTTAATTATTTCGTTGCCTTTTGGTTTATGTATTAATAATGTATGTAGCAAATAAGAAGACCACATGTCCAGCACATGCGCCCAATAATTCTTTGCATTTGCATTGCATCCCAATTAAATTAGAATTTCCAATTATATTATTTTCTAATCCACAAAACCTTATTTAACTTAAAAACGTCGTCGTTTAGGTTGAAATCACTTTGAAAAACCTCCATCAATTATGAAACTTGACATCGGTTAAAAAGATGTTATATCTCATGCCAAAAAATTCTAATTGTGCCAAAATTAAAGACAAACAAAACTTGTATATTTACTTAGAAAATTAGATGTGTGCTTCAATTAATTGCGAAAGAAGTAACTATTTATTAACAAAAATATGCATCAAATTACGAAGTTAATTATTATGTATTTAATATTAGGGTGTTTATATAAAATAAAATTTTATACTTTGTTGTTATAATTAACATAATTGTCAAATATATTTGTATATAACAATAATTTTTTTCATAAATCTCTCGACCCCAACTAAAATTAGCCCATGATCACTTAAGGTAATCCGAAAACTTTTGAGTTAACCGATTGAAAAAAATAGTTATCATAATTCCTAAAAATTAATTAATTATTCGTTTCAAATAAAAATAATTATTGAATAAACAAGATAAGAAATATTTCAACTACAAAATATAAAAAAAAAGTAATCATAGAAATTTTACATTTTTTTTCTTTTAGGAAATTTTCGCCCTACGTTGGCTCCTCTAAGCTTGACTCGTTTTTCTCACTGAACGCTCGCACTCAAACATGTTTGAGTGAATTGTTTCTTTCAAATCTAATTCTCGAACTTTGACATGCAATGGAAGTGAAACATATTTAATATGTTTGTGTACTAGATTATGATATATTGGATATATGGACTTTAGTTAATTACTTGTTGGACTATTAATTAATAAAGCAGACTTTAGAATATGGATCAATTGAACCTAGAGTTTATAGTTAGTATTATTTATTATAAATAGATACAAATATTCTAAAAGTCAGAGACACATAAACTTTAATCTAGAACTGTCGTCAGTTCGTGAAGAGAATTCCTAGCGTTCCCTCTGCGAACCTCTGTATTGGGGAATCGTTCATGCATCGGACTAAAATACACGTGGATACCATAGTAGTGGATTTTACTGTTGCAGGAGTGCGCGGAAGAGTTCAGATCGGTAAGTATTCTATCCAATATTTATATAGGCTCAACTGCATAATCAATTGTAAACCTAGATCTATTTTTAACTGTATAATTCCACTGCGTATCATTAGATAACGTCAAAAATTCTCAACAGTGGTATCAGAGCTCGGGGCTCGATTTAAGAAGATGATGACTGACAAGTTGGAATCCAAAAGTGAGAAACGTTATTTTGTGGGATATCCTAAGCAAACTAAAGGATATAAAATCTACTCACCTGGAGATCACAAGGTGATCGTTTCCAGGAATGCGATCTTTAAGATTCTTACATCTCTAAGGAACAAGGTCACAATGAGATAGATCTTGAAGAAATTCAAGAACCACAAAGCAACATACAGGACGAAGGACTGTCCAATGGAGTGAACACGAATTTAGTTGGAGTGTTTGACGATCTATTCGGAGAGGAAATGACTCTTAGAGGGTCACCTCAAGACAATGAGATGCATCAAATGAGTCTGACGCGTGTAGAGATGGAGACCAGATCTGACGTGTCCCCACCTCAAGAAAATCATGGTGAAATTCTTGAGAATATCCTCAACAACGAGGAACCTACTAACGTTCAGAATGAAGTATGTAATAGTTCTTTGACTTAAGGTCATCACACATTTTGTTTGTTGAGTGGTGTACTTTGACCAAGACAATGCTTGCAAATGGCAAGACACGGCTTGGATTGGGTGCATCATGAGATGAATTGAAAATGGTAGATGAGTCAAGATTGAAATTCATTCCTCGATTGGAATTTCGAGAGAGCACTCCGTTTCTCTATATTATTCGACCATAAAGTCATTGGCCAATGCAAGGATATATTCAATTAAAGTGACTGAATATGATCATACGAGTCATATAATAAAGATGAGAGGAAATGATTAAGCTATTTGGATAGACACATGGCAGATCCAAAACTTAATCGAGTGTGTCGTGAATGAAAGAATATTACTCAAATTTCATATACAGGCTTGTTTACAGAATCCACATAAACGTCCGTCATATATCGAGTTCGTTGCACAACGCAGTTTAGGAGTTTTGTGCAGACTTTGATTAGATCATCATCGATAGTGGGGGCCTATTGGGTCACACTTTCAAGTGTATTTTGGTCCGACAAGGGTACAAGCATAGTGCGCGACATGTTATCTAATGCTAGTCCAAGTTGGAGATTGAAAGATATTTTAATATCTTGTAGACTAGATTATGATATATTGGATATATGGACTTTAGTTAATTAATTGTTGGACTATTAATTAATAAAGCAGACTTTAGAATATAGTAACGGAGCTCAGTCGTTATCACTCCAGTCAAGATAAATTTATCAATCTACACTCTTCACTAGGTTCCGCTAGTGGCAAGTATATGGTTGATCCCACAGGCAGTTGGTGGATTCTACTCTCGATGTCATAATTTGGGGTTTTGAATCTGGTCTTGCCTTGGGCAAGAAGTGTAATCAAGCAGAAAGTAAATGTAAAAGTAAATAACTGAAAAGAAAACGCTAAGAAAGTAAAATGAGAAAGAAACTTGACTTGGGTTAGAATATTTGAGTCTTGACTTATGTCTTGATCATCGGTGCAAAATTGTTCATTATACTCACATGTCATTGGTAAAGGCGAGCGTAAGAATAAGGTTTTACTCCTACCACCCAAACGCATTACTCAGGCAGCCCACTTTTTAATCGTCACGTAGCAATCGAAGCCTCGCCCAACATACCTTTTCAGCCCAGAGGGTAAGGGTTACTCATTCCCTATCCCCCTTGCTCAAGATTGCTCCTAGACCAAGCTTACTCCAGTATACCTAAATAGGCATTTGCGGGGAACACAACAACCATGGGCACACCATCTCAGACGCCCGTCCCATGATGTCCCCACCTACATCACCGTGTTGATCCATCTGGCTGGCAAGAAGGAAGTCGCTAACACTCGGAGTTTCTAGCTCGCAGTTGGAATCTGATCTTGCCCAAGACTGCTACTAATCAGACAACATCGAGGACTTGATCAAATTGTATAGGATTCAGATCCAGCACTTTAGGAACACGCCAATACAACTATGTGCACAATTAGACCTCTCAAGACGTTATAAGTTTGGACTCAATTTATCTTTTTCAAGCCAAGTTTATAAACTTCGCTACTCATACGAAAAGTAAAGAACAAGAATGAAATAAACAAAATGATACTTATATTGAAATACGAAAATAGAGTGTTACCAAAAGATCCTCTTGTCAGGACTAACCCTTGGCAAGGCCGAAAGCGTTAAATAGAAATTAAAATAATTGTTTGCCTTTAGGACTTTTTTCTTCCTCCCAACACTCATAGAAAATAATAGAACTAGACTAAAACAATCGGGCGTCGTCCCTCCCCTTCGTATGCGTCTCTCTAATTCATAGCGTGAGATATTTATAGCATCTCCACAGGCTTGGGCTTTCGTGGTGGTGGTGGCTAGGGTTCCGGCAAACTTTCCTTCCCGATCAGATCTTCCACGTAGAAGGAAATATTCTCAAACCTCCCCAAATCGTTGGTAGAAGGAAAGGGAGATATGTTTCCTTTTCCGCTGAAGGAAAGAAATTTGCCGCGCATCCCCGCGTCTTGCCCATTGTCCTCTGCGCTCCCGACTGCTTAGTCTGTCCCATTGTCTTGGTCAACATGCTCCTCTTGCTCCCAGCGGTTGTAGCGTGATCTCGAGCGGTACCTTACCTTGGGCTTCAGACTTCCCAAGCTGCTCTATGCATAACCTTGCCTCTTTCTTGAGATGACCTGCAACTTGACTTACATCCTGCCAGCCCTAGACTCGTGTCTTCCTAGACACAAAACACGATACAAATAAAGAAAAATGACTCGATCTAGACCTAAAAAATGACACAAAAAGAGCATGAAAAATGGGCTCGTCACACTCACACAATTTAAGCACGATTGTCCTCAAGCGTGTAAGTATAACTTGCCCAAAAATAAGAGGAAAATAAAAGACTCAAACAGCTAGCACACCAATATACATGCATCAAAAACAGTCAAGACAAATAGGAGTTAGAGCATAAATCAAGCGATGTTCTCAAGCGGTCAAAATAGTGATCCAGTGAGCATAGAGATATTTCCTCACCCGCTCAGCACTCTTGTGTTTAGGTTAAGTGTTTTACGCTCGGCAACTTGCTTGATCAAGAAAGGTCCTATAGGCTTGCCAGCCTTCTACATGTCTCCACCCAATTAGCCTGGTCAGGACATCTATCCTCAGGTCTTCATGGGTTGTAACGTGGCTTTGGCAAAAGGTTGTAAAAATTTGGGAACTGGGATAAGATCGGTATAAACTATAGTCTTGGGAATTTCCTTGACTCGAGAGCACACTTAAACTTCTCCCGGCCCTAGCACACTTATTTATGGGGTGTATTTTTTTTTTGGATTTTTTTTTTATTCTACTACCCTTTTCTTTTTCTAGACTCTCCTCGTGTTCTCACATGGTATACATGCTCACTTGACTACATTTCTGTCATACCTAGCTATCCTAGAACATGATTGACCTATACATCAAAACTCCTACGTCTATCATGCTCAAGACACATATACAGTTGGCATGCTGGAAAGAATCTAAAATACAGACTCGAAATAAGAATAAAAAATGACTCTCTAACCTAGACAGACATGGGAACCCTCCCCACTCACACACTTTGCTCAAGACAAAGTGCTTAGAATGAGAGAGGCTCCCTGGTCATGACTCTAACTAAAACAGAACAGAAAAACAATAAAAAACTATAAACCTAAAAAAAGAAAAAAAAATTGGGAAGACATAATCAATGGTGAGCTGGGGGATACCTGAAACCTACGTGCTCAAATTAAGCCAGCTGGGCATCCTGTAGTTGCTTCAATGTCTTGTCGATGCGGCTGAGATAGACGGTCAGGTCTTCCGTCGGCGGGTCTGGCGAGTGGGATCTTGCTACTTTTGTTGCACTCTTCGTGAGTAGACAGACAGCTTCTCGACAGGGTCTTCAACAATGCGGGGCTCTCCATCAGCGTTCTCCTCAATGGTAAACATGCAGGTCAAGGTGGCCATGTCGAAGTGGTCTTCTCTCTCCAGAAATCCTTCGTAGTCTGACTTGATTAACCCGGACTGCTTCCCAATCAAGGTAGTCACTACTGGGGCTTGGACATGATGTTGCGGATATGGTTTGCCACGAACAAAGAGAATTTGAGCCTTTGTTTCTTCTCCATGGCCCAAAGTATGAAAAGCTCACTTTGGGACACAGTGTTGCTGCTGTCCTTCTTGCCAAAGAGGTTGATGGCCAAGATTCGGTGACACACCTTGACTGCCGGGTCCACCAAGGCAGAAGTTTTGAACTCACTTCCCTTGAAATTCTTGGTCCTGGCAAAACCTTCCCACATCCGGTTCCACTGCTCCCTGGGTGCATTTGGGACTACCTTGATTGTTGTTTTGTACTCCGGGTTGAACTTCTCTCTGAAGTTGATCATGCCCAAAATTACATCCAAGTCTTCAATGGTTACCTTCTGCTGCTTTCCTTTGAGTGAAAACTCCATCACACTGGGGACTCCTGCCATCTCTACTTCCACCTTGACACTGCTGAAATACTCCCTGACCAAGTCACCGTGGGTGGTGGTTTCCCAGTCAATGAACTTTTCTCAACCTATCGCTCTGAACCTTTCTCGAACATGTTCCTCCATGCCAAGTTGCTTCAACACTTCGAAATCTATGGTCTTGGGGACCACGATTTCTCTTCCGTCCATCTTATTTGTCTTGGCCTCGGTAGCTGTGGCTTTCGTCCTTCTCACAGGGGTTACCTTCTCCTTTTTCACGACGGTTTTGAACCGGCGCTTCTTTAGAGTGGGTGTAGGCGGTTATAGGGGAGGTAGGCATGCAGGCGCAGACACTTGATTGCCCTGACTGTCATGCTGACGTGGGAGTGGCAGTTACTTTTCAGCATAACAGTTCCTACAGCACTTCGGCTCCTCGCTTCTTGATACTTCTCTACATAAGACAAAAAGATAGGGTTTCCTTGGGCGGGAAAATTTCTCTCTCGGGGTTTGGTCAAGAGGAATCTCTAAGGTAGGAGCTTTTTTTTTTCTCCACCCACACACTTTGCTTGAGACAATGTGCTAGAATGAGCCAATTGGGCTCCTGGGCTAAGATGCAAAAATAAAACTCACCAAAATAAAATAAAATAAAAAAGAAAAAATAAGAAAAATGAAAAGCAATAAAAATACCAAGTTACCTCCTAGCGTCGTTGGCATCGACGTAGTGCTGCTTCTTGATCAAACTTCCTTAGAGGGACCTTTTGGGGCAAGGTCCGTGACTTCCTTTCTAGGGCGATATCCATAATAGGCCTTGAGCCTATTTCCTCTAACTTTGAAAATTGTCTTGGTCTTGAGATCCTGAATGTCTGCGGAGCCATTAGGGTAATGCTCCAAGACCATGTATGGTCCTCTCCACTTGGTAGACAGCTTGCCAGAGGCAAATCTGAGACGATTCTCATATAAAAGTACCAGCTCGCCTTTATTGAATCTCCTTCCTTGAGCTATGTGGTCATGCCACTTCTTCTGCTTCTTCTTGTACAAGGCAGCATTGTCATATGCCTCAAGTCAGATCTCCTCTAGCTCTTGCAAACTCAGCTTTTTTCCCTCAACCGCTTCATCTCAGTACCTTTGTGTTCCATCTCGATAAGTAAGTGGCACAGCTTGCCATATACCATACGTTATGGAGACATTCCAAAGTTAGTCTTGTAGGCTGTCCTGTATGCCCAAAGTGCATCGTCGAGGTGATCACTCCAGTCCTTCTCTGTCTCGCCAACTACCTTCCTCAGAATGTTCTTCAAAATGCGATTAGAGACTTCAGCTTGCCCATTGGCTTGGGGATGGTATGCAGTAGACATAAGGTGGGTAACTCCAAACTTCTTCAACAAGCTAGTGATGGTAGAGTTGTAGAAATGTGAACCTATGTAGTTGATTATTGCCTTGGGCATGTTATCTGGTGAAGATGTTTGCCTTGAGAAACCTTGCTACTGTCCTTGCATATGCATTTGGTGTCGCAATTACTTCTATCCACTTAGATACATAATCCACTACTGGCAAGATGTACTGATTGCCTTTGTACTTGGGCAGGGGACCCATAAAATACATGCCCCATATGTCAAAAATCTTCGCTGGCAAGACTGGTATCAAGGGCATCTCGTCCTTCTTGGAAATATTTCTTTCTCTTTGGCATTGGTCACATGTCCTGCACTTTTCAAAACAATCCTTGAAGATTGTGGGCCAGTAGAACCCACTATCCAAGATCTTCCTTGTTGTACGTCTTGGTCCAAAATGTCCTCTGCATTCCCTTTCGTGGCAATGCTAAAGAATACTTCCTTGCTCAATATAGGTCATCATAGATGAATGACTCGCTCAGCTTCTTAATCTTTCCCCTCTGGTACTGGTCAAGCTCCATCGGGAAAGTTTTCGTGATGATATAGTTGACTATATCAGCATACCATGGCTCGGTAATGCTTATTCCGTACAGTTTCTCGTCAGGAAATCTCTCGTTAAGGGGTGCTTCGTCGTCTTCCCTCAAGATCCTGCTCAAGTGGTCAGTCACATGGTTTTGGGCTCCACTTTTGTCCTTCACTTCAATGTCGAACTCCTGGAGTAGCAAGATCCATCTTATCAGGCGTGGCTTGCTATCCTTCTTGGCCATGAGGTACTTCAGCACTGCGTGATCCGTGTAGACCACTGTCTTGCTCCTAAAGAGATAGGAGCAAAACTTCTCAAAAGAAAATACCACGGCAAGGAGCTCTTTCTCCGTGGTGGTATAGTTGATTTGGGCTCCGGTGAGTGTCTTCGAAACATAGTAGATTACATGGATCTCCTTGCAAATCTTCTAGCCGAGCACTGCTCCTATGGCATAGTCGTTTGCGTCACACATTAGCTCAAAGGGCATCCCCCATTCGGGTGGTCTGATCACTGGTGCTGAGATCAAGTGGTTCTTCAAGATTTGGAATGACTTCTTGCACTCCTCGTTGAAATCACAAGGCACATCATTCTGGAGTAGCCTGTTTATCAGTTGGGCTATCTTGGCGAAGTCCTTGACAAAGCTGCGGTAGAAACCCGTGTGGCCAAGGAATCCTCGCAGTTGCTTCTCATTGGTAGGGTATGACAGCTTGGCGATGACTTCCACCTTGGCACGATCCACTTCAATTCCTTTCTCAGATATAACATGGCCAAACACAATACCTTCCTTGACTATGAAGTGGTATTTCTCGTAGTTGAGCACTAGGCCTTTCTCCACACACCTTTGCAATACCATCTCAAGGTGCTCAAGACACTGGCCAAAACTGATTCCATAGACTGTAAAGTCGTCCATAAATACCTCAATGCAGTGCTCAAGGAGGTCAGAGAATATACTCATCATGAACCTTTGGAATATGCCCGGGGCGTTGCACAACCCAAAAGGCATTCTTCGATAGGCGAAGGTTCCAAAGGGACAAGTGAATGTAGTCTTCTCTTGGTCCTCGAGTGCTACCCATATTTGCATGTATCCTGAGTATCCTTCAAGGAAACAGAACAACTTGTTTCCTGCCAGCCGCTCGAGCTTCTGGTCAATGAATGGTAGTGGGAAATGGTCTTTCCTGGTCACCTTGTTCAACTTCTTGTAGTCAATGCAAACTCTCCAGCCTGTTGGAGTCTCATCGCGATCAACTTCTTGTTCTAGTTCTCGATCACTTGCACTCCAGACTTCTAGGGCACAACGTGGATCGGGCTGACCCATTGACTGTCTGAAATGGGATAAATCATCCCCATGTCAAAGAGTTTGACAAACCCCTTCTTGACTTGACTACCTCCATCATAATTGGGTTCAGCTTCCTTTGTGGATCTCAGACTAGTACCTCATCCTGCTCAAGCAGAATGTGATGCTGGCATACCGTAAGGCTTATTCCCTTGATATCGGCTAAGTTCCATCCTATAGCTTCATTGTACTTCCATAGCAGATCTCGGATCCTATCTTCTTCTTCTTGGTGTAACTCCGAGCTAATGATCATTGGCAATGTCTCATCCTTGTCCAAGTAAATGTACTTGAGATGCTTGGGCAAGGTCTTCAGCTCCAACTTTGGTGGCTTGAGTATGGATGATTCCATCTGGTTCCCTGGAATAGAGAGTGATTTAAGGACTTGGTACTCCACTGCCTGGACAGATGTCTTAGTGGTTACTTCTTCTACCTTGCCCTCTTCATTGACTGGTTCGTCCTCCATCTTGTTCAGAATATGGGGCAAGGCTTCCTCAATATCTTTGTCAATGCATTCCACAAAATCCATCATCTCCTTGTCTGGAGCATGTTGCTCTGCCTTGTAGATATCAAAGGTCACCGTCTCTCCAGCACACTTGCAAGTCAACTTCCCTGTGTCGCAGTCGATAAAGGTCCTGGCCGTCTTGAGGAATGACCTACCTAAAAGTATTAGAGGTTTCTTGGTAGAGGAGCTGCCCATGTTAAGTATATAAAAATCATCAGAAAAAATTAAGTCTTGTACCTTGATCAAGACATCCTCTACTATTCATTCGGGGTAAACGCTTGACTTGTCTGCTAGCTGGATCACGGTCCTGGATGGCTTCAGTGACCCTATCTTTAGTTCTTCAAACATACTCAGAGGCATGATGTTGATCGAAGCCCCCAAGTCTAGCATGGCTTGATCAATGTTAGTATTTCCGATCACACAAAGGATATTAAACATCCCTGGATCCTCGCACTTGACTGACAAATCTTTCTTGAGCACTGCGGAGACATTTTCTCCGACTAGAAATCTTGTGTTGTCAGGGTACTGTACTTTCTTGGTACACAACTCCTTAAAGAATTTTTCACATCTTGGCATAGTCCCAAGTGCAGTGACAAGTGGCATGTTGACTTCCACTTTCTGGAACACCTTAAGTAGTTCCTTCATCTCTTCAGCTTCTTTCGTCTTGGCCAATCTTCTGGGGAAGGTGGCTTGCAGTAGATGTTCTCCTCCAGAGCCTTCTTGGGCGACTTGGCTTTAGGTTTGGGCTCTGGCTTCTTCTCTGGTTCAGGCTTCTTGACTGGCTCATCTGGCTCTGGTATCTTGATCTGCTCCTCTAGTTCTACCATCTACTTGGCGGGTTCCACCACTCGCTCAGGTAAGGATTTACCGTTCCTGAGCATTACTACGTTGACTTGTGGCTTGGGATTCACCTGGACTTGGGGGGGCAGTCATCCTTGCTTGTTGTCCATTTTGACGATCGCCTGGGTCAAATTGGAGATCTGGTTGGCTAGTGATTTTAGGGATCCTCGACTTTCTGTCTTGAACCTCTCAAATTCATTGCTGAATTTGTGGTGCTCGTTGGTCAAGTTTTGAATAGTCTCGGATAGAGATAGGCCTCTTGGCAGAATTTGATGCTGAGCCTCGGGCGGAGCTTGGTAGTGATTACCTCCATATCTTAAGTTCTTGTGGTTCCTCCATCCTGGATTATAAGATTGTGAGTGGGGATAAAATCTCTGCCTTGAACCTTGATTGTGGTTTCCTCCATTGTTGGTATGCCCAAAAGCATTGACTTCTTCTCCTAAGGTGGGGCATTCATTGGTCAAGTGAGTGGTTGCATAGCATAGCTAGCATGCCTTGACATTATTCTTGATGGTTGGCTTCATCATCTCCATCATCTGCTTCATGGTGGCACACAGGTCTGAGAGTTCCGTCTTGGACTGTGATGCGGAAGCATCTCCCATGGGCCTAGTCAAGGAGTGTGCATCTTCTCTGGATTTTTTTTCCATGTCGTTCAATAGCCTGAAAGCTTCAGAAGGCTGCTTGTTCTAGATAGAACCTCCACACGATGCATTCAGAAATTGCCACTCGCCAGGGCTTCATTCTGTTGATGTAGTATTGGATCAAGTCCTAGTCAGAGATGTTGTGTTGCGGGCATTTGGCCAACATAAGCTTGAATTTGTTCCAGTAGTCATAGAGTGACTCTCTAGCTCCCATCTGAATGGTCCTCATCATTCTTCTTGCATTATGGATCCTTGAGACAGAATAGTATTTCTCCAGGAACTTCTGCTGCATTGCTTGTCAAGTCGTGACACTACCTCCAGGTAAAGTGTAAAGTCATTCTCAAGCAATATCTTAAAGTGAAAAAGTAAATGATACCAGACGTATGTACTCCCTTTTTGCTGGCTCATTGGTCCTGATGGTTCCACAGGCCATCTCAAAGTCTTGAAGATGCCTCTACAGGTCCTCTCCTGGCAAGTCACTGAAATTGGGCAAGATCTGTATGAAAGAGTACCTCAGTTCCCAGTTGTCAGCTATCGCGGGCAAGGTGATGCACAAGGGTTTTCAGATTGTTGTTATTGGGGAACATCATCTCCCTGAGCGTCTGCTCTGGAGGTGCATTCTCATTGTCATCATTGTTGATTTCTCCTTGTTCTTCCGCCATTCTTGTTGCTTGATGGGCTTCTCGCTCAAGTTGTGCCTGTCTCCTTAGTCTGCCTCTTCTTCTCCTGACGTTTCTCTCGATCTCTGGATCAAACCAAACGTCTCCGAGTTGTCCTTCAGGATTGGAACGAAGCATACACCGTGGACAAGACCTGAGTCAAGGTGAGAGAGAAATTATGGAAGGCGCAACTCCACGACAACGGTGCCAATCTGACGGAGCTCAATCGTTATCATTCCAGTCAAGATAAATTTATAAACCTACACTCTTCACTAGGTTCCGCTAGTGACAAGTACAGGGTCGATCCCACTCGGAGTTGGTGAATTCCTCTTCTCGATGTCACAATTTGGGGTTTTGAATCGGGTCTTACCTTGGGCAAGAAGTGTAATCAAGCAGAAAGTAAATGATGTAAAAGTAAAAAAACTGAAAAGAAAACACTAAGAGAGTTAAATGACAAAGCAACTTGACTTGGGTTAGAATCCTTGAGTCTTGACTTATGTGTTGATCATCGGTGCAAAGTTGTTCATTGTACTGGCATGTCATTGGTTAAAGGCAAGCGTAAGAATGGGGTTTTACTCCTACCACCCAAACGCATCACTCAGGCAGCCCCCTTTTTAATCGTCACATAGCCACCGAAGCCTGGCCCAACGTATCTTTTCAGCCCAGAGGGTAAGGGTTACTCATTCCCTATCCCCCTTGGCCAAGATTGCTCCTGCACCAAGCTTACTCCAGTATACCCATGGGCACACCATCTCAGACGCCCGTCCCATGGCGTCCCCACCTAGATCACCGTGTTGATCCCTCTGTCTGGCAAGAAGGAAGTCGCTAACATTTGGAGTTTCCAGCTTGCAGCTATAACCTGATCTTTCCCAAGACTGCTACTGGGAAGACAACATCGAGGACTTGATCAAGTTGTATAGGATTCAGATCCATTACTTTAGGAACACGTCAATACAACTATGTGCACAGTTAGACCTCTCAAGACGATATAAGTTTGGACTCAATTCATCTTTCCCAAGCTAAGTTTATAAACCTCGCTACTCATACGAAAAGTAAAGAACAAGAATGAAATAAACAAAATGATACTTATATTGAAATACGAAAATAGAGTGTTACGAAAAGATCCTCTTGCCAGGACCAACCATTGGCAAGGCCGAAAACGTTAAACAGAAATTAAAATAAGTGTTTACTCGTGGGAATTTTTTCTTCCTCCCCAACACTCATAGAAAATAATAGAACTAGACTAAAATAGTCGTGCGTCGTCCCTCCCTTCGTATGCGTCTCTCTAATTCATAGCGTGGGGTATTTATAGCATCTCCATGGGCTTGGGCTTTCGTGGTGGTGGAGTGCGTGAAAGCGTTTTGATCGGTAAGTATTATGTCCAGTGTTTATATAGGCTCAACTGCATAATCAATTGTAAATCTAAATCTATTCTTGACTGTATAATTCCACTCCGTGTCATTAGATTACATCAAAAATTCCCAACAGGAACAACAACACACTCAAACAAGCATACGGGAAGTCACCCCAACCTTTATTATTCATAATTCACAAAAGATGTCTAGATTTGCACTCAACTTCACTAAATGCAGGTCACAATCTATTTAGCCTTTAAATAAAATGTGAAGAGCAAGGCCCTTCATTAGACATATACAATTTGAGGCCTAGAATATATGCACTCCAACATGTGCAACACATCAAGGCTGCCAACTCACCTTGGCGATTAAGGGACAATTGTGCCACACGTCCGAATTCCCATCAGCCATCTTCAACCACTCGTAATGGGTCTTAACCGCATTCCAACTTGATCATATGTTTTGTGCATGATCCTTTGCATGTAATAGTCTCGTAAGCGCCTCGTTATTGTTGGTCTTGGCCATGGCACGCACAACATGGCCCATTGTTCATGCCTCGGATCACTAATGCACCATTCACCCGTCTAGCGAGCACCACTCCTCACTCATCATTGTTCTGCTCAACCCGGCACCATTCGACAACACTTGCGTTTTCTTGGATCAAAGTCCCAGCACCCTATCTTGCCATGCCTTGGCCATTCACCTCGGAATACCTCGACACCACGTCCTGTTAAGGGTTTGTATGCTCCAAGGTAAGTTTTATGTTTGAGTATTGTAACAAACTTGTTTTCACTTCTTTTTTATGAGAATAAATAATTATCATTAGTTTGTAATTTATTTTCTATTGATTAATTATTGCAAACAGGTTCATTTTCTACGTTGTAGACTGTGGTGGATCGATAATTATGGAAGGTAACACAGTTGGTTCCTTATACAATAAAGTTTACATTCCAGAAAAAAATTTGAACATTTTAGTTGTGAAAGGTTGTTGTATCATTCCCATTTGAGAGCTGACCTTAGCCAACAGAATGACATTGATGCATATATGCTAGTGTACATGTATTGAATATCTGCAGTGTGGTTTTATAGTGAGATAAGTTCTTCTATGGTGATACTGAAGAACAAAGTAACGAAAATTCTTTATTTCTTAATCTATATCAGTAACATTAAGTATATGTAGTTGATTATGCATTGCTTTGATATATTTTTACTTGCGGATTTTTCGCAACCCTATACATATAGTAATACATTGGGTAGTGATAATTATTTTAACGAGAAGTATTGCAATGTTATTTCTTATAATTGCATATCGACGAGTCCGAGTTAATTATATTCGTGTGGGACGTTTACAAAGATTTATTATATAAGAAACTCAATAGTTGAAATATATTCAATATATAATAATAAAGGTCTAAATAGAATCATTCACTGATAAATATATTAATAATATAAGTTGTCAACACAAGCCTTAATTAATTAATGGTTATGGAATCTTAAAAGAGGAAAATAATTTATTAAAAAAGAGATTTAGTTCGTAATATGAATCGACGTTGAATAGTTTTTATGTACCCTATGATAGAGTCGATAAATATTAGTATAATGTTCAATTGATATTATAATTCCTGGATTAAATAATAGCAGCCTTATTATGGAATGAGCCATAATTAGGGAATTATTAGAGATGATGAAACCCGGATGAATGACTCACAATTCCGAATGATTCACAAGTCTAATAAATAGAAAAACATATATATGTGTGTTTTTTAAATTTTGTGTAAATATACCAACTAAATAAGAAAAAATAATGCAGATTAATGAATCCTAGATATGCTCCTACGGATTCAAATTAAGGTGAGACGAAGGGAGTAATATAAATTTATTTTATATAATAAATCATATTAATTATACATTAAAATGACATTTACTTTACATAATAAGATGAATTAATGGTAAAATTAATTCAAACTAATATTATATTTATTTTGATAAATAAATGATAGATTTGTACTAATTTAATAATTTTATTATACAAATATCAATGATATATTTTATCAATATAGTTTATCACTCAATAAACAACATACTTAAATTGTAATTAAAAATTTATTGGATATATTTAAGAGCATGATTTTATATTGTAAATTTGGGATATCTTTCTTGGGAACTTCTAACCGACATCCTCTATTTTATTCAATTAAAACTGTGTATTATGCAAATGTGAAAAGATATCGTCATGCTCATAGTTCTGGCCGACAATTCGGATTTAGTTGGGGTGAAATTGAGGATCAGAGCTTGAAAGAAAATAAGAAGAAATTGAAATGTTATTTATGCTGAGTGTCAGATTAAAAGCATGTACATATAAACTATAAAATTGAAAAAGCTTGTGTATCATCAAAGAGATTGACACATGAATCTCCACCCGATAGGTATAAAACATATAAAAAGAAAATTAAGGAAAGATGTATAGAATATCACACTAGTTCTTTTTAGACAAATTAGACATTTCATTTAGTTGATAAACTGAAGTAATCATGTGGTTGCTAATATCATTTCATCCAACAATATGGATATATATTTGGTAACCAGATTATGATAACGGTTGTACAACTTATTCTAACTAGTTTAATGGTGATGTGAGATTCTATTAAGTAGTTGTATGGCTTTTGTCTCCTTTTGCTTAATCTGTAATCATGCTTCACCTTATGTCCTTTTCTATTTTGCTATAAAGGTTTCTTGTCCCAGCCTTGCCAAATCACAAATACAAGCTATTTTTCTTTTGTTTTCTTAAAGTAACACAGGCATATACCTAATAAATAACATAAAGTGGAAAAGAACATTCAAAAGGATAAGATAGAAAAACACACATATGCATACTGATACACACTCATACAAGATGTTATTTTGATAGTATTATTTGTAAATAACCAAAAGACACTATTATTCCGGTAGATATTTACACGTATATATATCATAGGTGCAGGGTGTTCAAAAGAACTGTGACATTCATAATCAAATTATAATCGAATTGAAATCGGTAGTTCTGTAGTTGTAATCGTCACTGATGGTTCGATTTTGGTTCCAAATGTTCGAAACTGTAAACCAACTTTCCGAGTGATCAATTCCTCAATATATTTTTATAGATTTTTCTACTCCTAATTCAATTTTATCTCTTGCATTATATAGAATCATTGACTATGAATTTCAACTTATAAATTTATATAAATATATACATTTTTAGACGGTTCTAAAATACTTCTTGGTTTAGAAATCGAACCCACGTACCACAATCAAATTAATATATTCCCACTTAGTGTGATTTATAAGAATAATAAAATTAATATATGAATATAAATTTAGGTATTATTTATCTAATATGAGCTAAGAAACTTTTAATACTTAAATTTCTTTTAAATTGTAGCTTTATTTATTTATTGGGTTAGTAAGATTGTACGTATTTTTAATTTTAATATGAATTTTACAATTTGTGTGTAAAATACATAAATTTTGGCATTAGTTCGAGTTTGTCCAACCTTGAAGTTGACTTGAAAATACTTATTTGGCGTGGATTTTTTATATGAGTTCAATTTTAACATGAATTTTTTATTTTTTGTAAAATACATAAACTTTGACAGTTATTCGATTTTTAACATGAGTTCAATTTTACCAAAAATCAAATACGACAAGATAATACATATCTAAGGTGCATACATGTTAATGATTTTTAAATACACAACTCTACACATATTTTCAATTTTATGACTCACTATGATATCGTTTTAATGACACTCAATCTATAAATGTACATGAATAAAATAAATTAGCCCAAAACTCATCAGAATGTCTTTAATGGCAAATGACAGAATCACAGAGACTTTATGTGCAAGAGCAGGAGCCAACATTGAATAAAGAGAAGCGTTAACTGAAAAAAGATAGTTGACACTGCATGGACAATCAAAATTGTGAATATATGAAGCATTCTAAATAAATAATTTGAGAATTTAATAGTGGCAGTGACGAATAATTGCTTTAGCAACTTATAACACATGAATGACTCCCAACGAAATCATCAAATGTAGTAATTTCAAAGCCTAAAAGTAGATAAACATATATAATAACCGCGTCGCATTTGTAAATAAGAGAAAAATATGGACACAATTAAATTATTACCGTGCAGCAGGGACTCTTGTTGAGGTCAATTTACTTCTGATCCTAAAGATTTCATCATGATCGTCATCTTCGCGTGCGATTTCTAGGGATTCGATTCAGAGCGAGAACATGTGACGATCGCGATATTAGTGAGATACTTTCATGGTTGACGCTCTGATAATTAGAAGATGGTAGAAGTAGTAATGAAGAGAGACATCTGATGAATAATTTTTTTACATTTACGTATTGAAATTTTCCATTTATCGAAAAAAATTCTTCTTCTTTAGCTAAGTAATCTTCAATTTTCATTATAAATCATAGTTTATTCAAGGATGAAAACGCCATTGAAAATAAATCATACGAGTCTTTCTATTTGACTCAATATGTTCATGTTAGATAAGTATTGTTATGTCAACTTTAATTTTAGGTAAAACTGAATTCGTGTAAAAAATCAAGTAATTATCAAAGTTCATGCATTTAAGAATTATTAACATATATCCATATCATATTAAATAAGTATTATCATGTCAGCTTCGGTTTTGAACAATAATAAGTGAGAAGCATACACATCTATTAATCGGTATTGAAAAATAGATAACTGATCCACCGCCCGTCGTGGGCACAACTTAACATGTCCACGGCTGACGTGACATTGCCACATCAACATACGAGTCCATATAATTTTTATTTTTTATTTTATTATTATTTTGTACTCCCTCCGTCACACTTCATTAGTCTCATTTGATTATTTTAATACACCCAATTCAATATAAATTGGGACTAATGAAGTGGGACAGAGGTAGTATTAAATAATATTAAACTATACTCTAATCAATAAATTGTAGTCAGAAAGTAATAATTAATAAAATTTTAATTAAAATTTAATATTTATTTATAAAACATGTCACATCATTCACATGCGTATTAACACCGCCCGCAACGGACGAGTGAGCGTTTTGGTTGAAAAATAATATACAAAATAAGTTGCAACTTGGCTAAACTTATTTTAAAGAGCTTAAAAGTTCTTGGAGCTTATAAGCTATTGCAAGAGCTTATAAGTTGGAAAAATAAGTTGGGGTGGAGCTACTTATTTTTTGAAGAACTTATAAGCTCTAAGAGCTTATTTTTATAACGTATAAGCTTTTAAAGAACTTAATTTGCCAAACACTTTTAAGTAGCTTATAAACTCTTAAACAACTTATAAGTTGTTTTAAGGAGTTTATAAGTTTAGCCAAACTTGGCTAAACACCCCATAAGTAATTAATTTGATCTCAGCCTACACTGCATGTTTCTATATTTGTTAATAAATCTTAGAGATTTTGCTTAGCAATCAATTGAAGTTTGATGTGTAAATCAGGTTCAAATACCATTATCTTATCTATATTATCAATAAAAGCCTTTTCTAGACAAAAAAAAAAAGAATTGGGGGGCGTAGGGTGTTAATAGGTGGGTAAAATTCGGATCGTAACCGTTAAAATAGTTACGATCCTGGAATCGGAACAGGATCTTTAAATATTGATTCCGGACCGGACCCGCACCGTTAATTTAAACTATTTATGGTTCCGGACCGGGAGAATACTCATGGGTATTTTCGGGTCCAGGTCACCCATGGGTCTCAAACACAATATACTCATTCTCTATCTCTCTCCCCCGTTTATTGTTAGTAATTTGATATCTACTGTAGGGATGGCAATCGGGTATGACGGGTACGGATAGTAGCTATCCATACCTATACCCGCGAAGGAAGTTCGTACCCGTCACCTGACCTGCCACCCGCCACGGGTATAAAAATCACTCGGGTGGCGGGTACCCGCAACCCGAGGAGTATCCACGAACCCGCCATCCATCGGGTACCCACCACCGCAGACAATATTTTAAAAATCGGACCGAATTATATCGAACGAGTTAACCACGAACCAGTTAGCTAACCGGTCCAATCACATTAAATTAATTTATAATTTATAATAAATGAAAAACTATAGTGAACCGGTGAGACCAACAAAAAATTGGTAGAACCAATGACCCGAGAAGCGGGTCTTTTGGCAAAAATTTTAAATTTTAACTTATTTATTATTTTTGCTTGAGTTGACAAATTTAAGTTTAAAAATTGATATCTATGGATTTTATAGGAGCTCTACTTTGATGTAGTTCCTTAAATTTTCAATGTGGGATAATAACTTAGATTTAGATAGGTCTTATAGGAGTCATCCTTTGATAAAGTTCCTTAAATTTTCAATGTGGGATAAAAGTTTAGATTTAGATGGGTAACTAGGTGGGTATTTCGCGGATATTTGGTGAGTATTTCGTGGATATTTCACGGGTATTTCATGGGTAATTTTCGCGGGTATATGGGTTTCGCGGGTATGGATAGTAACTGTCCATACCCATACCCGCAAACTAAATGGATATTAAATTCTACCCACGAATTTACCCGTAGATATCAAATGCCTCTCAAACCCACCCCTATTAGGGTCAGGTACCCGCGGGTAAATTGTCATCCCTAATCTACTGTTTTACAATTATTTCCTCCATTGACGACTTTCGATTTCTCGATAATTCATTAATTGTTAAATTGCATTTTTTGTTCCTAATTTTCGACTTAATTGGGTATTAAATTTTTTTCACTAAAATCATATGCACACCCAAATATATATGTCTGATTTTTTGTTTGAATAATGTGATTGACTAAATATCTATTCGAATTTCGTTGATGGTTTTCCGAAAACTTAGTGTGTGTGTTAAGAATGTGTATTATTGTGTATATGTGTACTTCATGTTCGACTAAATTCCTAAATGAAACATGAAGCACGAATCAAATCACCATCCTAAAAGAATATGACATACAAGACTATCACATCGTTATAATGAACATGTGAAATTGAATCCAACATCATTCGGCATTTCCTCACATTTGACAACTGAAACATATAACAACGAGAGTGTAGGGAAAGAAAAACATACTAAACAGCCTGTGTATTTATTTGTATCTAATAATATTAGGTAAAATTAAATATGTAAATAAACAATATTAGTATAATTGATAAATAAAATAAAAAATTGAAAATAAATTTTTATAACACCATTAATAAGACGTCAAAAAGAAAGGGCATTGGTTTTAAATGTTGAGAGTGTAATTAGTCCAAGTCAAACGTTAAAGGTGTACATGATTTTCGCAAAAATGTTTAAGGGTGCATTTGCACCTTTGCCCAAAAAAAAAATTTAATTAGTCAGGCTGGACTGGGCTGGGTTGGGTTAGAACTGGAACTGTATCTAACGGGTCGGTTCGAGTCCAGATCGAACATGATTGTGTTTGGATAGGTCTGAAAAAAAATTGAAAAAAAAAATTAATTGTTCGGGCCGGGCCAGGTCATAACCATAACCGTATTTAGCGAGTCGGGTCGAATTCGGACCAAATATAATCAGATTTGAATAGGACTGGAACCAGAACCAAAATCGAAACCATAACTTTAAAATGAGCAAGTTTTGACTGATTGCGAGTCCGGTCTAAATTTTATCCACCCATTAACAAGCCTAATAGGCCCTTCTTCACATGAAGAAAAGCTCTATTTAATCATTAAAAACATAGAGATTGTATAGGCAACGTTCTTTTCACTCTTCTCTTAAAAAAATGTTAAGTGGTGAGTCCATATTTTGGATAATGACCCATTTTCTCATGACTTTATTGTAGAATAAATAAAGAGAATTACTTTTCTTATCAGTTTATTATTATATTATATATTCCATCAGTTTTTAATAAAGCTTCGTCTAGTAAATAAATACTCTTTCCGTCCCGCTAAAAATGGTCACAAGTGAGTAAACATGAAGATTAAGAAAGTAAAGTGTTGTGTTTTAAAAAGTGGGAGTGATGTATTTTAAAAGTAAAATTTGTTTTCTTTTTAAGTAAGTGACCACTTTTAATGGAATAATCTAAAAAGAAAACGTGTTCACTTTTAATAGGACGGAGGGAATAATATATTTAGCCTCGAGTTAGGGTTTAGGAGTAGTTTCACACACGTTTTCGCGAACTGAATACCAAGGAAATTTTGGATCTCAGCATTATTATTTTCTAAGTACGTCACTGACTTGAAACTCAAATAAACTTCAATAGGCTAAGGATTTCATAAAGCTTTCACATAACACATGAGAGTGGGCCCTTTGGTCTAAATAAATTAATTGCTTATGGAGAAGGATCCAAGGCACTTATATATTATATATATGTATGTGCTTTTTAAAATATTACTAATAATAGCACGATTCGATTTGGTAATAAAACAGAAAAAAAAAGAATCGAAAAAAAAGTAAAATGTAAAATCAAAACTAAATCGAAATAAGTTTGAATTGTAAAATCGAATCGAAATTTTCAATTCGGTTTTAGTTAAAAATCGAAAAACTGAAATAAAAAAAATATATTAACTATATAATTATTAAATAATATATTTAATAAGTACTCTCTCCGTCCACAAAGAACTTGCACACTTGGGTCGGACACGGGTTTTAACGAATGTTATGAATGTGTTGTAAGTAGAGTAAGGATCCCACAATATTTATTAATTAAATATGTGTATGTGAGTTGAAGAAAAGTTAGTGGTTGATTGATAGTGGAATGGGGATCTCACTTTATTTATAGTTAAATATGTAATGTGAGTGATTAAAAAAGTAATAGTGGGTCAAATTATTAAAAGTAAAAGTGTGCAAGTTTTTTGAAGACTTAATAAAGTGCACAAATGTGCAAGTTCTTTGTGGACCGAGGGAGTAATATTAAATTAATAATTATTTAATAATATATTTCATTTCAGTTTCTCGGTATTTCTTTTTTTTATACAAAATCGAAAGCGAATCGAAAAATCATAATTTTCTAGAATCAAAACCGAAATCGAAATGAAAAGAAAAAATCAAACTGAATTTATCAATTTGACTTGATTCGTATCGATTTTCTATTTTTTACTAAATTTTGTTCGCAATTTAGCATTTGTTTTTTATTCTAGACTAAGTAAGAAATGGTTGCAATTCATTTCATTTTTAATAGAACGTATTCACTTATTATTTTCACTAACAAAAATTCAAATACTACTTAAAAAGATTTAAATTCAAAATTTTCTACATGTTAGAAATCTGCTTGTCCGAAAGCAAATTTTGTCTCTGTTATTTATAGCTAACAGCATTAATTAGACCAGGACTCGATATATTTTACTTTTTTTTCTTTCAAACAACTAGTTTTCCTAAAATTAATTCAAATCGAAGTTTAAATATAAGATTTCACTCGTTTATTCACACATAATTTCCATTTTTTTTTTATGTTAATATATCTCCATTTAAACTTTCTATTAATAATTAATAAATTGTAACTGAAATTAATAATTTTAATCCACCTTAGAAATTTCTGATTAAAATCGACCTGTACCCAACCAATTATTTATCCATGAATAAAGGTTAAAATAAATATGAAACCATAATGGACAAAACCACACAATGGACTGATTGGGTCCAAGAATCTTGAACAATTATCTTTGAAATTCAAAGGTAATTTCAATCATAACCCACAAATCTTTCAATATAGCCCCTACTAAAAGTTATACCATTATATCTTTAAAATTTATTATATAAAATTACAATAAAAAATTATATTATATTATCCCACTAAACATGGTAACAAGGAGATGGATGAAGATTAAGAATTTTTTTTTTGTTTTTAAAAGGTAGTCTATTTTATTTTGAAAGTAAATATGTTTCCACTTTTGTTAAGTGACAACTTTTAGTAGGATAAATTAATAATGAAAGATGACCACATTTAGCGAGAATAAGGTAGAAGTTATTAGACACGAAGAGAAAAAATTTAAACGCATCCATGCACATAGTGCAAGTCTGCAACCTCAAACATCAAGTTTTGTGCAAATTTATCTTCATCTTCAGTGATGTTCTCCAGTTCTTGAATAAGTTTTTTTAGTGTTGAAAAATTGTCTACTCCGCGTCATTATGTAATTGTGAGACAGTTTGTGAGACCAGACGCACAATTAAACACAGAATGAAAAGTGACACACAAGGAGTTGATAACCTAGTTTAGTGCTCACCACCTATATCTGGGGAGGCCACGCCCATGGATCAATTCACTATTGAAGAACCTCGAGGTACAAAGGATCTTTTACTCTCTAAGGACTAAACACGCCTTAAGAAACTTTTTCACTCTCCAACGCTCTTCTCCTAGTAATTGAAGTTAGCCTCTCACTATAATAACCAACCCTAGTACCCGCAAGTCTATAGGATTACCCCTTTGAGTTTATAGATTACTCAATTACAATGATCACACGCCCAAACTTTCTAACTCACGCAATAGTTGAGGTAAAATACATCTACACATGTATGTATGATTACAATAATAAAGAGCTAATCAATAAAAAGCTCACACTTTAGGGTGAGTTTGGTAAGGTAGATGAAGTAAGATAAGATAAATAATCATGCTTCATCTATTGTTTGGTAGAATTTTGCACTTATCTCTTCGGCCCGAGATAAAATTTAAGGCCCGTTACTAATTCACTATTCTAGACACATAAATAATCTCACCAAAGTAGTCTTATAACTTATCTAGCTTAAATAGTAACCAAGATGATTTTTTTTTACTATTAAAGCCTTACTATTTTTTTTATCATTCCTCATTTCATCTACCATATCAAACTCACCCTTAATGATGAAAAAGCACTCTCACTGAATGTGCTGAATATGGCTGAATATGGTCTTACATCGTACGTATATGCAGCGGAAACAAACACAGGAACCAGTAGCTCAGATAATCACACAGTAAGAGTACTACTGGCTGGAACTCTCATGTATGGTAAATATGTATATATGCTCGAGAGGTTCAAGTGTAGCAGTCATCCATGGCCTGTATATATAGGGTGTAGACGAAAAGCCCTTATGACAGCAACTTCCTTCCAAGGTAATTTAGATCTTGCATATCTTGATTTCCAAATATATCTTCTTGGAGTATCTTGAATATATCTTCTTGGATCTTCTTGGAAGGTAATAAATCTTCAGTTATCTCCAGCAAACGTCTCCCGCGAATTTCCGAACGACCATGATAATGAATAAGGAAAATTACAGTTTATAAAAGACTCGACAGCTGGGAGGGACTGTCTCTCTTTCTTGAAACATCTCTTGGAAAATGTTTCATGAACAATAGTTCCGAGATAACAAAGACTTCTAACATAATTTTGCCAACACATGCACGACTGTGCACTCACAAGCTCCCCCTTTGGCAATTTATGGAGACAAAACAACAACTTCAAAAAATAAGGAGACACTATTAAACTCCTCCTTGTTGAGATAATCAAGACTCCCCCTCAAAAAGGTTTGCATGTATCCAATCAACAAGCTGCTTCAGCTTTATACGACGATCAACAAAAACTTATACGCAAGAGATCAACCTGTCATCAACTCCCCCTTGTTGAGACAATATCTGCAACATCTTTAGGAAAAATATTCCAAGGCTCCCCCTGAATCTAAGCTTTTGAGAGAAAAAAAAAATCGAGCCCTTCCAAAAGTATAGCTCGTTCCAAGATAAAATTCATCACACCAACATCAACGTCACACTTGAGCAGGATAGACGTCCACCAGGATCAAACACCAGTATGATAGGTGACCTGCTCTAATACCAATTGATGATTTGTCTACCCCGTGCCATTATGTAATTGTGAGACCAAACGCACAATTAAACACAGAATGAAAATTGACACACAAGGAGTTGATAACCCAGTTCGGTGCTCACCACCCACTTCTGGAGGACCACGCCCAAGGGGTCAATTCACTATTCAAGAACCTCGAGTTACAAAGGACCTTTTACCCTCTAAGGACTACCCACGCCTTAATAAACCTCTTCACTCTCCAACGCTCTTCTTCTAGTAATTGAAGTTAGCCTCTCACTATACTAACTAACCCTAGTACCCGCAAGTCCATAAGATTACCCCTTTGAGTTTATAGATTACTCAATTACAAAGATCACACGCCCCAACTCTCTAACTCACGCAATAGTTGAGGCAAAGTACATCTACACACGTATGTATGTAGAATTACAATAATAAAGAGCTAATCAATAAAAAACTCACACTCTAATGATGAAAAACCACTCTCACTAAACGTGCTGAATATGGTCTTCGCTCGTACGTATATGCAGTGGAAACAAATACAGGAACCAGTAGCTCAGATAATCACACAATAAGCGTACTACTGGCTGGAACTCTCATGTATGGTGAATATGAATATATGCTCGAGAGGTTCAAGTGTAGCAATCGTCCATGGCCTGTATATATAGGTTGTAGACGAAAAATCCTTATGGCAACAACTTCCTTCCAAGGTAATTTTGATCTTGCATATCTTGATTTCCAAATATATCTTCTTGGAGTATCTTAAATATATCCTTTTGGATCTTCTTGGAAGGTAATAAATCGTTGGATATCTCCAGCAAACGTCTCCCGCGAATTTCCAAACGACCATGATAATAAATAAGGAAAGTTACCATGTATAAAAGATTCGCCAGCTAGGAAGGACTATCTCTCTTTCTTCAAACATCTCTTGGAACATGTTGCACGAACTATAGTTCCAAGATAACAAAAATGTCTAATATAAATTTGCCAACACATGCACGATTGTGCACTCACAAGCATTATCCTTCTCTTTGAAATTCTTTCTTTCTTTTGCAGGAATCCATAAATTTGTAATTAATAAATCCTCGCTCCTTTTATAATGATCTAGTTTTGACATGATATAATCAAATTGCTCTTCTTCATTATCTAACTTGTTCTCTCGAATGCTAATGGGTGGATATTGCTTTTCTGTTCCCGCACCCTTCTGAAAAATAATCTCTGTACTCATCTCAATACTCAATTTAGATCAGAGGTGGAGGCGGGGTAGAGATTACTCGGGAGGGGTATTTTTAGAAAGAAAAAAATGAAGAAAAATAATTACAAACTAGTATCATAAAAAAGTATGCACAAAAAATTTGAAAAGTTGAAGACTCATTCGATATGTATTTATCTTGTTCTTATGGATTTTTGAAAAGTAAGATTTAAAGAAATACATCATATGTATATTAATTTATATGGACAGGTTTGGGACACGAATATATAATCTCATCGTTCCCTCAAACCCAACTCGTGTATAAATACATAAATTTGAACCCACATTTGACTTTAATAATTTTTCTTATATTAATTCCATTAAGATCGGATATATGTAAGTACTATATTCTCGTATGATTAAAAGATAGATGACTCAAATATTTTCGAATGACTGGATAAGGATGCACGGTAAAACAAATATAATGAAAATTAGTGAGGACTATTCATATTATAGAACTAAGAATGTAGATTTTTTGTTATAGTTTCAAACTTAGGATTGGGAGAATATAATTATATATTTTAAATTTTGGAACTATATTTAAAATTAACCAAATTCAAATGATTCTTCAGTGGTACCGGTACGGTACAGGGCTTGAACAATCTCAAACCAAAAATGGATATATTGGGCCCAATCAAACAATAGTCGATTAAATTCAGTTTTTCTAAAAACAAAATGGAAATATATCTCGATTCATTTAAAATTATTTTACTACTCACCTTAATATTTCAAAATATTTGTTTCGTTTTTTTCTTTAAATTAGAAATTAAAATTAAATTATAATTACACAAATTAGTGAATATAATTGTATAATTAGATGAATTCAACTAAAAAACATTTTGAACACAAATAATAAATTAATGTTCATTAATTTTCATGTCATTACCATTTCTAACAATAAAAAATTATAAATATTTCAATAGTAGCTATAAAATTTAATTTATACGTTCTTTGGTCATTGAACACTTAGCAACAAAAACAAGGAATCGAGCATTGACATTATGTTATGCTAATTGGAAGTTCACAGCAACATCACAAAATTGAATATAATTGAAATTTAGTAAAAACGTAATGCCAATAAATATTGCAATTCCTTACATTAAAAGGACCTCATTGACACATCAGGAGTCGATGAATATAAAAAAAGAATCAGGTGAAGATATGCATCTATTACATTAAAGCAAGATTCTCTCTTTTACTTTCCTCGTCCTAAGTTCTAATTTTTAGGTCAAAAGAAAAAACAAGAGAAATATTCGAATACAAGGCTTGCATATCTTAGTTCTTGGATAACATTTTTACTTGGACCAGGTTCAAAATTTAATGCATCCAAGAAAAATTGTAAGTGAAAATCACACCATCAATCAAAAAGATAAAGTTAGAATCAGTTTGACTATGCTCATGACTTCTTAGGTCGTCCCCTCCTACCCGAACCTCTTCCTCCAGCACTAGTCGTCTCTGATGCAGGGCGGCCCCTTCCACGACCACTTCCTTTCTTCACTGCAGCTGATTTACCTTTTCCTCTCCCCGAGGTCTTCCCACTTTTGTGGCCATTCATTGCATCGCTGTCATCACTGTAGTCATCGTCACTGTTATCCTCCTCCTCCGAAGAACTCTCATTCTTCCTCTTTTTTGAGTTTTGAGGTTTTCTAGCAGTAGTCTTTTTCACAGCTTTCTCAGTCACCTCAGTTCCATTATCAGTTGATTCAATTTCTGCAGCATTAATAACTCAAGTCACGTAGGCTCTAAGGAACTCATTAAACTTAGTCACATGCAGAAGCAAACGAACATGTTTTAAACACAATCAAGTGCAAATGAGTCAAATTTTGTCTTTAAATCAGTGCTCGTGACACGAAGCCTAGAAATTGCCTATGGTTCATTAGTTTCCAATGATCATTTAACAAAGTATATTTAACTATACCTTCTGCAACTTTGCCATCATGCACTTCAAGCTGTCAACAAACATGAAACAAAATCAGATTCGTTTGAACAGTTTAGTAACTTTAACTGGCGAGTGTTGAATCCATTTGTTTTCCCTTTTTTACATCTATATGATGGGAAACATCCAATCACATTGTCTCTAACAGGACAGGTCCAATACAAAATCTAATACCTGGTCAATCCTCTCAGCAACCTTGGCCCTATCAACAACAGCTAAAGAATGTGCAAAACCACAGGCAACACTGCAGGAAATCATTCCAAAGATAAGTGTACAAAAGTATAAAATCTGAAGTCAGTAAGTTTGGTACCGACCTAATAACATGCATTCCCTCAAGGATGTCCACTTTCTTTGGAATTGCAGAGGATCTGCAAAGGACGGAAACAAGTCCCAAAATTTGAGAAACTGACTATAATCTCGAAGATCAATGTAAAAAGTTCTGCAGAGTCCATATGCATCAGCATGTGTCGCATGCAAAATTCAAATATAAAAGGAAAAAGTACTTTTGCCCATTAGGCCCGTATCCCAGTTCTCCAGACTGTGCATGACCCCAGCTAATGCATGAAGAATCAGCCCCAACAAAGTGGTGCATATTGCCCGAATCCATGCAGCGCAGGTTCCAGCCACTGAGAAAATGTTAGCTTTTCAATAACTCAATCCATTGACATATAGATTACACAACAGCATTTGTAACATTTATTAGTCAACAATCATTCGCGCATTAAAAAGACAAACAAGTGATAGTTTGAACCATTGAATCTATTTCTAGAACATCAGTAATTATCAAGCGAGGTCCCTGGCCCGGGGATGGAACAGTAATCTATATTTCTATATTTTTCGAGGAGCAGCTGAATGAAGCAAGAAGTGTACACAAAAAGTTCATTTATAGATAGGGTGCATGCAGCTAAAAGAAGGCAGTGTTCTTTCTTCTCCCCGGGGTCTTGTATCTTAGAATAATATCCAATAGTGAAATAAAGTGGCAACAAAAGTTCAAATATATCTTCATTTGTATATCAACCAATCCATCAATTGCATTATTCAATGTAAACAAATATATATTATCTTGAAACAGAAAAATAATCTAAGTGAAGACTGTCTAGATACTGGAATGGCAGAATTAACAAAATCATCCAAACTAAGAGGACAACATTTTGCAAATAAAGTAGCAGAACCTTAAATCCATGAGAGGCTTAGGGTACATCCAGTCATCCCCACTGTTCTTAATCTTGCCCCACATGTAAAGCTGTCCACCTCCTGTAAGTACATCAATTTTAGCAAAAGATTTTTGTTTATACATAATACAATATTAGTTTACTTCTCAGCAGATCAACTTACAGACAAGGTATCAATTAATTTGAGGCAATTCTAGTTTAAGGTAAGAAACAGCAACTCCATATCAGCCACTATGGGTAATAATGCATCCTCGTAGAGACACGGTCAAACATTATTGAGAGAAAACTCAAACATGCTCATACAACAATCCAATGCGGATTCATCTCTTATCTGGCACTTAAGAGGATCATTAACAGCACAAACATTACAGACTTGTCTATCCAGCTTGTTTAATGCAAGGTCTAATCATATTTGGCCATCATCACCAACATGAGACACCCTAGCCTAGTGGTAAGTTTTTCAACATGATAAAAAAAGCTAATACAGAGGGAAGCAGCACATGACTTTAATACTAATTAAAGAGTTAGCAATACTAATTACTTAAAGAGCCCATAGCCATGTCCAGCCTAAATCTGTAGACCCAAATCAATATAATGTCCAACTTTCCCTTAAATATTATGCCTCAATTCAAAAACAGAAACATACTTAAATGTATACTGATAAAGATGAAGTCGAAAGGAAAGAGAGTTAATAAGAAAGCTGTAGCTAGAAGGTAGTAAATTTTACCGGCTGTACAAGCAGAGTTGGCAGAACCTGCAGAGACAATTGAATTTGGAGGTAGCACATTATGCCTCGTGAAAACATCAACCAGACGTGGAGAAAATTCGTCCTTCTGTTCTCTATGCCCAAGCCTGTAAGTAGCAGCTATTTAACTCAATTCACAATGATCAGGAAGTTAAGATCAAATAACATAAACTACGAGCGAAAATCACTACAGTACCTT
>JAPKLX010000144.1:433665-463405 GCA_026898415.1 Leonotis leonurus | reverse complement strand
TGTTAATTGATTGTTAATTAGTATAAGTTTACTTAATTAGTTGAATTTTTGAAATAGTTTAATTGTTTAATTTGTTTATATTGTTAATTAATACTATAGGTTTAATTAATTTAATTAGTTTAGTTTAATTGTTAATTAGTATAGATTTACTTAATTTAATTAGTTTAATTAAATTGTTTATTTTTGTTAATTAACTTTATATTAAATTTGTTTAGGAGTCGCATTTCGCCTTTCCCGACTGCTCCCGGAGCCGCCTATCGCCGCTCCGATGTCACCTCATCCGGTGAAAGGTAAATAATTTTAATAATTTATTTTAATTATATTTAGTTAATATTTTTAATTAATTAGTTAATTAGGTTAATTAGTAATTATAATAATTTAATTAATATAATTAATTTGTTAATTTTTAGATTATTTAGCATTTATAATGAATTAATTAATTTTTGTATTTAATTTGATTAATCTTGTTAGTTAGATTAATTTAATTGTGTAGGTTAATTATACTAACTTACACCCAATTAATTTAGACTATTTATACCTAATTTAGATTAATAATTGTTATTGCATTTACTAATCGAATACTTTGTTCATATTTTCTTTATGTCTAATTAATTTCTTAATGAGTTATAAATTGAATTTATTGTTTAATTTAAATTATTGTTTTAGTTGACACCTTGAAGAAATGTAGGTTAATTAGTTTAGTTTATTGTTTCTAATTTCTTAATTTTGGTAATATAGTATAACGATTTGCGTATATTTATGACATTGGGATAGACGTAATTAATTTCTTAAGGATCTTCTCCCTTCGGGATAGATTTTGATTACGTCTTAAGGATCTCCTCCTAATATGTGTAATATTATGTTGTGGTGGTTTGATGAGATGCATGTGTTGTGATGTTTTGATGATAAGATGTATGTTGTGATATTTTAATTATTATGTTCGAATGTTTTGATCATGAAATGTATGTTGAGATGTTTTCATGATTATGTCAGCTATCTGTTTTGATTAGATTTAGTGATATAGGTTATTTGGATGCAATTAGGTATTATATAACTCAACATATATACACAACATTTCCCAAAATGACCAAAAATAACCAAGAGCAAATCAACTTATAATTCTCAACCAAAAATGACCATATTAAATGACCAAAAATAACCAAATGCAATCAACTGCAAATCAATTTATAATTCTCGCCATCAAACCATAATTCTCGACCTCTAACCATAATTTCCATAATTCTTACCCTCTATTGTCGTCCTCTATTCAACTGCAAATCAACTTATAATTCTCTTCCTCTATTTAACTTCAAATAATTCAACTCCCATAAAACACTTTCCTAAGTGAGTCTATGTTTACACATGTGCAATCTTCATTTAAATGTCTAATTTAATAGACCACTAATATAGTCTCGCCCTCTCCGTAACTAATGAATCTTTATTTTACTAACTGAATACTTATTAATATTAACCAGGGTTATAAAAATGAGTCGAGATTGGATGTACTTGCGGTTACTTCCGAATGAGGGATTTAATCCACATTTTCTTTCTGGGCTTGAAGAGTTATTAAGATTTGCAAGTAGTCAGCACCAGTACATGGATGGAGAAAAAATTAAATGTCCGTGTGTGAAGTGTATGAATATATGGTTTAGAAGTACATATGTTGTACAACTACATCTTGCTAGAAAAGGTTTCACATGTGGTTACGAGATCTGGAGATTTCATGGGGAAACTGAAATACCTTCAGATGTTCAAGAAACACGTGTCGATGCAGATGTAGAACCTGAAGAAGATTACGGGAAATACCACGAGATGGTTCATGATCTCGGGGGTCCCAATTTTATGGAACTCACAAAGCAACCATGAGTAGTGGTGTGTGCATCAAAGCTGGTAACTATGGAGACTCCAGTGAGGCAGATTTTTATGGACAATTAGTCGAAGTGTGCGAACTCACATATCCAGGGTTATACAATAAAAAGGTCATTTTATTCAAGTGTGACTGGTTCGACACTTCGTCGGCAGGTACTAGGGTTGATCCTCAGTTCAAATTAGTGTCTGTAAATCACACACGTAGACTTAGAAAGTATAAACCCTTTGTATTAGCCGTCCAAGCTACACAAGTGTATTACTGTTCTTATCCAAGTATGAATCAATAGTGTAGAGACTGGTGGGAAGCTTGTTCTATCAAGGCAAGGTCCAATATCGATATTGGACAAGTTGATGTGTCTAGTTCTACATTAGAGTCACCATATCATGAGGATGATGATGTGAATGTAGTATCCGTCGTCGAAGTAGATGATACTATATCACTTCAACGAGACGATGACCAGGTAGAAATTGAAGATGATGAGGAAAATCAAGACACTGATAATGTCCTAGAAACAGAAGAGGATGAAGAAGATGATGATGAATATGAAGAAGATGAAGCTTCAGAAGAAGAAGAAGAAGAAGATGACGAGGATGACTATGTAGATGAGGAAGATGAAAATAACAATGAAGAAGACGACGAAGATTAGAACATTGTGTAGAAAACTTACCCTATTCGAATTTCAGTCTAATTAATAATTATAAATGCAACACATTCATTGTAAGATGAATATAAAACTTCAACTTATACGTTTCTTGTTATAATTAATGCTACTTCTTGTTATAAATTTTCAACATAATAGATGTCTTCCGGTCGGAGATCCTCACCTCGAGATGATGTGTCTATTCCTCGAGGAAGGGGTGCACGACGTTCTCCTCTTTCTATCGGCCGGGATAGTTCCTCGGGATCATCATCCGGATATGACTCCGGGACAGGGGGTCTGAGCCACCACATTGGTGGCATACATTTAGGTGGTCCGTCGTCTGGCTATGATACGGATCATCATGGGGAGCAGAGACCCACGGGGGACTTTGTTCTCGCAGTGAGTGAGCTGGGGTACGTAAATACAATTACATATTCAATTTTAACAAATATTTAATAAGTAATTCAGAAGACTAATATAAATCAAATTAAAATGATCTATGTAGGGGATTTACCCGCACGGCGCCCCGACTGATTAAATTTGGGAACTATTTAAAATAGTTCCCAATCCGACTGGATACAGTTGGAAGCTGATGCCTGAGGATGTGAGGCAGAGATACTGAGAGGAGTTTAAGGTTCGAAAAATTTCTACAACTTTCAAATTATTTCTAAATTATGACTTATAACTATATATTGAAGTTAACTACAATTTCTAACATACATTTTGGATGTTAGAAAAAATTTACTTGGGCACCGTCTCTCGATGCCAAGATTCGAGAGTTGTGGTACGATAAGTGCCGGGAGAGGTACAATGATTATATCTGCGGGATCAAGAGGAGGAGGAATGATCCGCCACCCAGAGGTGGAAAGCCTGGGTGGTGGAGTGATGATGTCTGGATGGGTTGGCTCACTTACTGGTTTAGGGATGATGTTTTTGCTAAATCTCAGGCAGCGAGGCGCAACCGGCTGTCTGAGCCACAGGGATCGGGGACTGGTCCTATCAAGCATAGGGGAGGGTCGAAGTCTGTCATGCAACGAGCTGAGGAAAATGTAATTTCAAATCATAATTTCAAACATGTTTTATATTTTTAATTCATATACACATGATGTTTCAATAACAAAACCCCATTGGTATGTCATGCACAGGTTGTTGAGAGGGGAGTACAGCCAATAGACTGCATGTTCGACTCCTTCCTCGATGAGCATCGGTATCCAGACGGTACGTAAACCGATGTAAAATCGAAGGCGATAGCGGTAAGTCTTAATTTCAAAGTAATATATATAGTTTATAATTGCAACCTTTATAATATGTTATTAACAAATGTTTTCTTCTTGTTTACATGTAGACTGAGGTGTTTGCCCGTGCTGACGCGGAACGGGCCCAGCTGCCTGAGGGTGACCATGATGCAGTGGACACCAACGAGATATACATGGAGGTTCTTGGCGCCCCAGACAAGAAGAAGAGGTTATTTGGTACGGGAGGCGCAGGGAAGGCGTTGAGAGCCTCCGGGTTCAGTGGCTCGTCGTCCGCCTCACGAGCTAACAGGAACGAGGTTGAGGAGCTGTGGCGCCGAGTCGAGGAGCAGGAGCGTGAGCGACAGGAGTACATTGCCGTGCAGCGGAGATTGGCTGACTAGGTGGCGCTCGTGCAGACTCAGTACGCTCAGATGATGCAGTGGATGCAGTCTCAATCCCAAGGAGGAGCAGGTGGTCCCCTCATTTCCCCCGTTTCCCCCCCGTTTCCCCTTCCCGATTATGATTCCTAGACTATTTGTACGGTTTCTACATACATTCATACTATTGTTTTGTATTTCAACATTTATAACATCTTTGGTTAATTATATTAAATTTTGAATTTCAATTGATTTCGTAAATTTTAAATTATCATTCGATGTTTTATTTTATTTGTATTGTTTGTTGTGACAGGTTATAGGTTACCGGTATTACAAAAAATAAAAAAAATAAAAATTTAAACCTAACGACGGACATGCAGTCCGTCGTTAGCCTACCTCCGGCGACCTAGCTAACGATGGATTTTTTCTTTCCGTCGTCCGTGAGCCTAACGACGATCGAAATACAGAAGGAAATTTCCATCGCCAGTCCGTCGTTAAGCCCGATGGACGACAGAATATTCCGTCACCAGTAGGCGTTTTTTTGTTGTGACATCAATGATGGTTACAAATTTCGTTGTTGATCTACGATGGACTAACGAAGGATATAATTATGTAGTTGTTATGTCAATATTCCATCACTATGTTATAAAAATTAGAATATAAAATTTTCAATTTTTTCATAACTGAACATGTTATCAACAAAACCAACAAACTGATGGAATCTTATTGAAAGACTCACAAATACGCATGATCCATATGTCTGATAAATTAAATAAAACATGCAATTTTAAACACATATGATAACATGTATAACAAATATATCATGAAGAAGATAAAAAGGAAAAATCGATCCCCGGAATGCTCCTAAGGAATCGAATTTTGCATCCTCCATGGACTGAGAATTAAGTATTGGTGTGGATGGCTAGAACTCCACCGGCTGAACTAAGAAAGACAGTTCTTCGTCTGAATCTCTAATGCTGAATTTCAACTGTCCCAGTCACTAACTGAAGTTCAACATAAGAAACTTCTAACATATGACTTGCCTACAACCCGGATATCCTCTAAGCAATATTCTATCGAGTTTTACCTAAGAGCAGATGGACGACTTTTACTGTGTATAAGAACATTGTAGTTTCAAAATTGATGAGTATCGAATGCTCATAAATCTTCCACCCTCCCCTATTTATAGATGTGTGAGTGATAACTATGATTTTTACACGAACTTTCAAGCTCGTTTTATATTCATTTCGTCATATTTTGTATATTTTATGCTCGTGTTTTGATTGATTTTCATGATGTCGATCAATATTATGATTGGTAGGATTTTTGGTGTATTTGTGCAATTATTGAGTGATTTTATGACCAAACCAACCTAAACAAGAATAATGACGAGGAGAAAGAAGAGAGATAAGACAAAGAACAAGAAATGACAAGAGGTTCGCTGCCAAGAGATATCTCTCGACCAATCTCTTAAACGAGAATAGAGGAGCGCAAAATAGTGTTGCCTCTCGGTTAAGGTCTCAACCAAGAGGGAGACTGAGAACCAGCCCTACTTTGAACCTGAGGATTCTCTCAGTCAGGGTCTCGACCGGTAGGGATACTGAGATGCTGCCAAGAGATCTATTGGTTCAACCTATTGAGGAGTTGAAGGTTGATGAAGGCAATCTGATGAGATTCTTTCATTTTATTGACATCGCAAATTTCAGAGAGTGTTTTCATGGCCTTGTTCTGATACGCATAAAAGAAGAGGCCATCAGCTTACTATTAACCTATGTCATTTTTACTGTGATGAAGTAAATTTCTACAGTAATGCTACAAATGGTGAGACGCAGGGATAGTGAGCCCAATTCGCATTTTCACAGCCACATAGCGACCTGCACATTGGAATACATAACCCATTCTTGATGTCGAACCAATCTATTCCATTCCATCTGTGGTTGTTGACGACTCTACATATGAAGAAATAACAGAAGCAAATGCAACATCCATTGCTTCCACATCTCAACTTGACCTAACTTTGAGTATGCCTTCATTTCCTGCACCTGCTAAGAAAAAGAAAAAATAACCCACCCAAGAAAGGGATCAAAGATCCCCTAGTGGACATGGAACTGACTGGAACATTTTTACTCCTTGCACAACACCTCCAAACTATCAGTCCACATGCATTGATGATCTGTTCAAAGCGCACCTACTCCACTATCATGTGAACAGATCATGGAACTTGTTCAAGTTTGGGTAAAAGTTGAAGTCAAGGGTCTTGCATAGATCGTGCTGGATACAGGCCAACAAACCCTTGCAAATGTTTAACATAGTTACAAGGAACAGATTAACAAGGTCTATGACAAGCTTAAGAAAGCATTGGATGATGACATAGAAAAAATTGAAGAAGATTTAGAAGGAATCAAGAAAACTCTTGATCACCACCAAGACCACTTGAAGGTAGTCGAGAACAATATCAAAAATCTTGAGTCATCAATGTTTAGCCTCTTTTTGGTCGTCTAAACTCGTATATTTCTCATCTTTATTCTTGTAGTTTTCCCATTTTGCATGATGTTTCGGACTCGATTTACGTGTCATTTTATTTTTTTAGGATCACGCAATAAAACAAGTGTCAAAGTTGGAAATGGGACAAGAAAAGATCGAGAAATGACGAGAGAATGAAGACAAGGGCCGAGAGCACAAGTCAGTGACCGCGGAGCTTAGGAGGCCGCTAACAAGGTCTCTCGGTGGCCCAGACCGAGCCAGCGCGCGAGGAGACGAAGGCCAGCGCTGACCCCAGCGGCTAACTCGGTCAGTTAGCGCAACAGCCGCGCGTGGAACACGGTACTTGCCAAGTCAGCGGTCTCTGACCCTTAGGAGACCGCTGACTTCCTCGACTTCTATAAAAAATGCGACGCGTTTCTCATTCTAAAGACACATTTTTCCCATTCTATGCACTTATATTTTGAGTACCTCTTGACTCATTTTTCTAGGGTCGACATTTATTATTCTTAGTTAGTTATTTTTAGCTTAAGTATTTGATTACGGAGATAACCAATTACAACATTCGAGTTCGTTGTTTTTCCATTCATCGTTGTGGATTCGAGTTCTTTCATTCCAGTTTATGAATCAAGTTTGCTTCTACTTTAAATTCCGGGTTTGATTTTATTATTGAGTTCATTTATTTGTTTAGGTTTTCATATTTCGTTTCGTTTATCTATTCTACATTCTTCGCAATTTCAAATTCCAAGTTAATTTTATCTCCATAATTCTTTTGTATTGATTTCAATCTAGTTATGATTTGGATTGAAATCAATTGTCGTTTTTAATTCGCAACTCGTTTCTTCAATTCGTAATTCGTTTCTTCGTTTGTATTTCTTAGTTTAGAATTTATCTTCTTTCAAAAATTATATTCCAAGCCCAGTTTTAAAACCTCCAAACAATCTTTTACTTGCTTTATTATTGAATAAAAGATTAAATTATCCTGCTAATTCTTCATTGTGAATACGACTTGGATTGACTTATCATTGCTAGACGACCTCGTTAGATTGCGAGCAACTCGAAATAATTTTAGTCGAGCAATCAACTAATGACGTTCTGGCTAAAACTAAAGAAATGATTGATTCCAAGTTAACTAACTTTGAACTACATAGACTCATGTCAACTACATAGAAGACCTCGTTAGATTGCGAGCGACTCGAAATAATTTTAGTCGAGCAATCAACTAATGACGTTCTGGCTAAAGCTGAAGAAATGATTGATTCCAAGTTAACTAACTTTGAACTACATAGACTCATGCCAACTATAAAGGTTATGCATCTTAAAATTTCTGATGAGCTTGACTGACCTTAATCCAGCAAGATTGAAGAACTTAAAGAACAATACGACACAGTTCAAATAGAATGAGAGAAGCATGTCAAACATCTTGTTATTTCATACTCAGTTCATGAGAAGATGCACATTGATATGTAGACCAATATAAATGTTCTTCTATCTGGAAAACATAGAAGACAAGTTCACTCAACTTGAAGAAGAAGTTAAGTCTTTGAAGACAATACTTGTCACTCTTTTTGACAATGTCGAAAACGACGAAGATAATATCATATACAAAGGTAAAGAACAGACAATCAAACCTATAAGGGTTCAAATCAAGAAGAAAAGTTGTCTCTCCGCCTACACAACAACGAGCTCAATCTGCTTCTGTTCAACCTTTTGCTCAACTATCTGCTCAAACATCTGGTTCTTAACCATCTTCTCCTAAATCATATGTCCAACCCTCTGTACCTGATCAATATTCTACATCCGTCTATGCTAGTCTATCAAAAGAATAAGAAATGGCGAGGAAATTTCTGGAAACACAGAACATAGTATAAGAAATGCTTAACGTTGGGATCCACATGCATCATGCTATAGACCCAATATATCAGATGCAATACAAAGAAGAGAAACCTAGAAAGGCTAGAATTGAGAGAGATAGGGCCGAAGGAAAGAAAATTGCAGCAGAGAAATCCAGAAAGGCTAGGATTGACTCAATCAAACTCTCACTTTCATCAATAAATAATGACCAAGTCAATTTAACTCAATTAATTACTCTAAAAAATATAATAAGATATATATATATATATATATCGTATATTAATATTTATCGATTCCACTATAGGATAAATATTGAATTATCTGGCGCCCACTCAAATTAAGGATGTAACCCTCTTTTATCATTAATAATTTACTGCATTTAAGATTCTTAAATCCATTAATTAATCGAGCTCACCGACAACTCAAAATTAATTAATATATTTATTCATGAGTGATCTGGTTAAGACTTTAATTGTTATATATGGAATAAATTCCAACGGTCGTGTTTCTTATATAACAAACATTTTTGAATACCTCATTGAGATTTAATCAACTCGGGGTTTGCCGAGACGCGATTCCATGCGAAAACAATCGAGCACTTCATGTTAAACCAATCACTGCCCAAAACATTACTAAATATGATTTTGAAAAACCCGCAAGTGAGAGGGCATAATCAGTCGGATATACTAATATTATCATTACAAATTAAGAAATAAAGAATTTCTAAGACCTCGTTCTTAGTTAGAAATGTCAATTTAGCCCAAAACCGACGGGTCGGCCCGAATAGACTGACAAAAAACATGGGATAGAGCCTAAATATTTTAGTCTGAAATAGAAAAGGCCCGATTGAACCGAACTGAAAATAACCCGAGCTCGATAGGGCTATCCTAAAGACCGAATGAGTTAGCCCAATTAACCGTTAAAAAACAATTAATGACTTATACATTGGAAAAAATAATGATTTACGTCAAAATTGTGCCAAAATATTAGTAATTTATTAGTTATTATGTAAGGTTATAGTAAAATAATAGTTTTTTTTTTCTAGTACCAAATTAAATGTTTATATTGAGAAAAGACCTCATAATTTTTGTTGTAAAAAAATATTTATTAAAAAATTATATATTTTTTCCAACAAATATTTTGGCCCGATGGGTTAGCCAGAAATCGAGTGGGTTAGGGTTAGGGCCGAAATATTTTAGCCCGAAATAAAAAAAGCCCGCCTGACCCGGACCGAAAATAGGCTAAAACCGAATGGATTGACCCGAAATCGAGTGGGTGGCCCGATTGACATCTCTATTCTTAGTAACAACACGAATAACTTATCTCACTGTGAAACCACACAATATATATATATATATATATATTTATATATATGCTAGCATGTGTGACAACGTATACATACCAATATCATTTTGTCGGCTAAGGTCAGATCTCGCATCGAATGATACCACAACCTTTACCGATTAGACTTTACAAGTCTGTCTAGGCTGTGAATTTTATTATACAAAGAAGACGACCGTGTAACCTTCCATGAACAACGATCTACCACACAGTCTACAATTGTAGAAAATGGACTTGTTTGCAATATAAAAATCGACATAAAATACATCACAAACCAATGATGAAAACATTTATTCTCATTAAATAAAAAAGAAAACAAGTTTGTTACAAATGTATAAAAGAAATAATTTATAATATATATAACTTTCCAACGTAGTTATATATTTTTATGTATATTATATGTATAAAAGAAATATTAAAAATGTTGTATAAAAGAAATAATTTATAATACGTATAAAATAAGTTAGAGTATGTTTTATTGTGTCTCGACCTCAAGCCCGAGCTCGAATTCGATCTCGAAATTAGAAAAAAATGGAGTTAAAATTCGAGCTCAAGCTCGAGCTCGGGTAAACGAATACATACCAAGCAGAACTCGAACTCTATATAAAAATCAATAGCCGAGCTCGAGCTTAATTTAAAGCTCGAATCGAGCTTCGAGCTGAGATCGATCCCATCTAAATCTTAACGAGCCGAGCTCAAGTCTGCAGGTATTCGGCTCGGCTCGGCTCGTATACACCCCTAAGCATAAAATATGCTTTGAAGTATACAAACGCTAACTGTATCGTATGTATATTGAACATGTGACGTAACTAAGCGATTTGTAAATGAGATATGATAAATCAATCAAGATGATATTTTTATTTTCCACAAATGCTCATAATTATGTGGCATTGGTTGGTAAGGAGATACATTTATCCTACATCTCAACAAAAACAAGAGGTTCCATGTGGCACAACAAGAGTTTAAATATTTAAGGTCTAAATAAGCATTCATATTCTAATTTTTAAATCATTAGACTATATAATATATTCTCATATTAACACAATATGAAATCTCTCACGATTGGACTATAGAATGATTGAATTTCTTTTATTTCAACTGTGGGATTCTATTTTGATATTCCTCTCAATTCTCAACAAACAAGCACATTCATTTATCAATTCCCTAACCAATCGCAGCTAAACTTATAAACTAATCAAACTTGAGAGACTCTTCTTTATTAGATTGTTTCTTAGTCTTGTTTAATAACTAAGTTAAAATTCCCTAATTGTTCATGCTATTTGAAATAACCATTTAAGTTCAACTTTTCTTTGAATAAAATGGTGAAAGTATATTTGTTATTCATATCTCCAAGAGATTAACAAACAAACAAAAAATAGCTTAAATTAAAATTAACTTGTTATTAGTCAAAGGTTCAAATAAAATAAAGGCATAGATAGAGGTAGATCATTCATGTACTAATTCAATAATCTGAGTTCCGCAATATGTCGAATAATATGAATAATAAGACACAATGATTTTTCAAAAAATGATCGTCGTAATTTTTTTTACGATTATAAGTTTTCATTTATTTTATATTCCTTGAAAAAAAAGGAGGGGAAAATTCTAGACATTTCTTCCTTCTCCTCATTGTCACTCTTTAACTTTCCTCATTTTCATGTGAAATGATGTATAATATTGTATCTAAAAAGCTTAGGTATGATTTTATAACTCATTTTCATAAAAATGAGGAAGATTATTGGTGGAGATGAGATCTTGAGTTTTTTCTAATCTCTTTATGAGGTTTAAAAAGAAAAACAACCTAATATTATCTACAATCAAATGAATTAGCAGTAATTAAAAATGACGAGAAATTTGTTGGGATATATTATAAAGAGTGTATTGATTCAGATTCGAAAAATCCTCATTAATGATTTGTTAGACATAGAAGGCTCAAATGTTAGGGAGCTTATCTTTTACTTGGTGTTTTGTTTTTATGTCTATACTAAGTACAAAACAAAAGGATAAAAGTGACACAATACTAAAGGCAAGACTGATGATGCAAACTGGTGTCAGGCGCCAGCGCCTGTGCAGGTGGGGGGGGGGGGGGGTCGGTTCGGTTCCGACCTTCATCTCTTGCCTCGTTTTTCGTGCAGATTATTTCTCCCGCTATTTTACATGATTTAAACAAGAAAAATACAGGGAAAAATCTATCTACCTAATCTAACATGGTCAATTCCCGTGTGATTACAATCAAGCCTCAAACCGAGCACCGAAAAATGAATTGAACGAATAAATGCGGTATTAAATCAAATAAGCCACATAATACTATATATAATGCTTTAATTTAAATCTAGCATCCTAATATAAATTACGGTCACAGGAAAATCAAATATAGAATTAAATCAATTTATATAATAAATTGAAATCCTGTGAATGCCTCTGATACTAACTGATAGAACCCGTATGAGTGGCTCGTAATTCCGCAGGATCCACAGGTTTAATAGTTTATATAAATAATTAATTCTTAACACATAATACCACATAAGAGAATTAATTATGGAATATACCTTCTCCTTAGCTTGTCCTTCGCTTCTGGAGAGACGAATTGACTCGTCAACAACGAACCACAATCCTCTCCAATGGATCTCCTCGATCTCCTTCAATGATCTCCTTCGATCCAACCTTAGAAACTTCTAAATTATTCTCATCAATCTACAACTTGATTTTTGTGTGGGAAATAATCTATCAAGCTTTTAAGAGAAAGAAGAACGAAAAATTAGAGTTTTGAATACTCTAAATTTTTCAAAAATTAGAGAGAGTTAAATCTCTCTATGGCCGATTTTTCTTTCTTGGAGAAGTGTAAAATCAGCCCTCCTCTTCTATCCCTATTTATAGATATTTTGGGCTAGGTTAGGGCTTCTAAGGTGAATGGATTGGTAGGGTTTGTATACCTCAAAACATGCTTTATACTTGGCGAAATATCAAACTTGTTTTCAGTTCCATTTAAATGAGAATAAATGTTTCTATCATTGGTTTGTTATTTATATATTGAATTGAAAACGAGTCTGATTACTACAATTATAGACTGTGTGGTGGATCAATGATCAATAGTAACTGATGGAACCCGTATGAGGGGTTCACGAGAACGCATGATTCATAGTTTAATAAATCATATGAATAATTAATTCTTAAAGCACATATGAGAATATAATGCGAAAATATGTAAATTTTTACCTTCTCCTATGCAAGTCCTCCGCTTGTGGAGAAGCGATTTGAATCGCTAGCTATCGATCAACAATCCACGCCGTTTGGATCTACAATCTTGATCTCCACCAAATCCCACCTTAGGAACTTCTATCCTATTACCCGTCTATCTACTGGAATATCGTGTGGGCGAATCTATCTAGTAGTCAAGAAAAAAAGAAGACTGAAAACATACAGCGTAGAACACTGTAATTTTTGAAAAATAAGAGAATTAAATCTCTTAATTGTGACCGCCGGTTTTCTCTTGGAGAGAGAAAGTGGCTCTTCTTATTTTCTACTCCCTCTGTCCCACTAAGCTTGACACAATTTCCTTATTTGGACGTCTCACTAAGCTTCACACATTCTTAAAATAATAAAAGTTATCCCTTTAAAAAGGTGTGGACCATACCACCTTTATCACTCTTACACTACTTTATACACTCTTCTTAATAATCGTGCCCAAAAGTTTTGTGCCATGCTTATTGGGACGGAGGGAGTATTTTATAGATGTAGTGGGCTAGGATAGGGTTTCAAAGGAGAATGAATTAGATCCCAAATAATAGAACCATAATCCCCTCTTTATCTCTTACACTGACAATAATAATTCAAATTCAAATTTGAATTATATTTAAAATTAATATGGACTTTGACAAATCCATAATTAGATTAAATTAATTTTCAAGTCTCTTTTTGGGCCCAATTGAATTTAATTAAGTGGCTAGTCCAACCTTTAGACTTAAATTAATTAATTTAAATTAAATTATCCCCCAATTAATTACTCCATGTAAATGCAATAAAGAGCAGTTCCATTATAAATATTTATCGACTCCACTATAGGATAAATATTGAACTCATCTTGATTCATTCAAATTATGGATGTAACCCCTTTGTCATTAATTATTTCCTAGCGTTTAAGATTTTCTAAATCCATTAATTAATTGAGTTTGCTGACAACTCACAATTAATTAATATATTAATTCGTGAGTGATCCGGTTCAGACCTTTAATATTACATTTGGAATAAATTTCCAACCGGCAGAGTTTCTTATGTAATAAACCTTTCTGAACGCCTCAAGCGAATTTAATCAACTCGTGTCACCGAGACACGATTCTGTACGACTGACAGTCGAGCACTTCTGGCTAAGCCGACGACTACTACCCAAAACATCACTATTTAGAGTTACGAAAAACTCACAAGCGTTGATGAATCAAAGCAGCGTATAATCAACCGTCTATACTAATGTTATCGTCACAGATGAAGAAATGAATTAATTTCTGAGACCTCATTTTAAGTATCAGCACGTTAGAACTTATCTCACTGTGAAACCACTCAATATGTATACGCAAAACATGTGTAACTGCTTATACATACCGACAACATTCTGCGAGCTAAGGTCAATCACATCGAAATGATATCGCAGTCTTTACCGACTAGAATGTGACTTTATAGTCAGAGGAGCCGACTGTGTTACATTTTTTGGTCATCGATCCACCACACAGTCTATAATTGTAATAAATGGACTTGTTTGCAATTCAATATTTAACAATAATAAGTAACAAACCAATGATAGAAACATTTATTCTCATTAAAGTGCAATTGAAAACAAGTTTGATACATCGTCCAAGCATAAAGCATGCTTTGAGGTATACAAACCTTAAGAGTAACACAGTTGGGTTCTTTGTCGTATAAAACTCACAGACTAGGCAGACTTGGACAGTTTAGTCGGTAAAGGTTGCGGTATCATTTGATGCGAGAGCTGGACCTTAGCCCGCAGAATGATATCGGTATGTATAAGCTTATACACATGCTTTGCGTATACATATTGAGAGGTTTCACAGTGAGATAAGTTCTACGTGTTGGTCTCCGAAATTAATTATTTCTTAATCTGTGTGACGATGACATTAGTATATGCGACTGATGTCTTGAGCAGTAGTGATTGGTTTAGCTAGAAGTACTAGATTGTGAATCGGATATAATCGCGTCTCGGTAACACGAGTTGATTAAAATCCGCGTGAGTCGTTCAGAAAGGTTTATTGCATAAGAAATCTGACCGGTTAAATTTTATTCCTTATGTAATAATTAAGGTCTGAACCGGATCACTCACGAATAAATATATTAATTAATTATGAGTTGTAGCGAACTCAATTAATTAATGGATTTATTAAATCTTAAACGCGCGAAATAATTAATGAAAAAATGGTTACATCTGTAATTTGGATGGATTAAGATGAGTTCAATATTTATTGTATAGTGGACTCGATAAATATTTATAATAAAATTACACTTTATTACATTTTCATAGAGTAATTAACTTCAGAGTTAAATTAACTTAATGTAATAATTAATTTAAGTCTAAGTTTGACCAATATAGTTAATTAAATTTAATTGGGTCAAAATGACTTGGAAATTAATTAAATTAAGTTATGGATTTGACTTGGTCAAAATAATTTTGAATTATTCAAAATTCAAATTTGAATAATAGATGAAATTGTAGAGAGATAAAAGTGAGAATTAGTTCTATTATTTGGGGTCTTATCCATTCACCTAAGAAACCCTAACCTAGCCCATAATATCTTTAAATAGAGAGTTGAAGTGGCCGAAATTCCACTCCCATAAACTAGGAATTTTCGGCTACTAAGAGATTTAGTTCTCTTAAATTTTCAAAAATTAAGAGTATTCCACACTCTAATTTTCGTTTTTCTTTATAAGATATGATAGTTTATTGTCCACACAATATTCAAATCATAGATCGGGAATATGTTAGAATTTTCCAAGGTATGATCGAAGGAGATCAAGAGAACATTCGATTGGAGTGGATTGCAGTTTGTTGATAACGATTCAATTCGTTTCTCCGCAAGCGAAGGACTAGCTAATGAGAAAGGTATAATTTAATTCCGCTCTTAATTTTCTCGTACATGATATTAAATGTCAAATAATTAGTTATTTATGCTATTTATTAAACATGTGGATCCTGCACATTTATGAGCCCTTCATACAGGTTCCATCAATTGGCATCAGAGTCAGGTTACATGATTTTAATTTATTGTATAAATTAGATTTAATTCTTTATTTGATTTGCATGTGATCCTAATTGATATTAGGATGCTAGATTTAAATTCAAGCATGATATCTATTTTTACGTGGCTTATTTGATTTAATACGACTTTGATTCGCTTTATTTCATTTTTCGGTGCTCGATTTGAGACTTTAATGTAATCACACGGGGGTTTACCGTGTTAGATTAGGAGAAGATTAGGATTTTCCCTGTATTTTTTTTTCAAATTACGTAAAACAGTGGGAGAATCGATCTGCAAAAAAAAAAACGAGGCGGAGAAACAGATTCTGGAACCAGGCCGTGGCGCGAGCCATGGGTCCCCCCGGCGGCAGGCACGAGCGCGCGCTGGAGGCAACTTCGTGCGGGGCGTAGGCGGGCGCGTCAGCGACCTCTGGCCCAGCCTCACTAATCGCTGAGCAGGGTGGGCAGACGCGCTCAGTGCGGCGTAGGACACGGTCGGGAGGCGAGCGGCACAGCGCGCAGGACAGGCGCGCGTAGCGCGCGTCGTATGCGCCAACGGTCGCTGGCCCTCTCGGCAGCCTCAGCTACGGACGGCCCGAGCACGAACCCAGGCCCGATTTTGACTTCTTGGGACCATCTGAACTCAGTTGGAGTTCGATTTTTGGTGCGACGACGACTGACGACGAACGGCGAGACAAAGACACCAGTGGGAATTGTTTCCTCAAATTGATTGATTTATTTCCTATATTTTAGAAATTAGTTTCCTTAGAAACGGATGAAAAATTAATTTCAAAATTCGAATGAGATTAAATTTCCTATATTATATGAATTAATTTCAAGATTTGATGGAAATTTGATTTCTTCAATAATAAAGAAATAATTCCCAAGATCCGAGAGAGACTTGATTTCCTTAATTTTAGAAATTAATTTACAAAATTCGGAGGAGATTTGATTTCCTATATTATAAGAATTAATTTCTAGTATCTGATGGAAATTTGATTTTCTATATTTTAGGAATTAGTTTCCATCATCCAGTGGCATATACAATTCAAGAAGAAGGAGGATTTTATTTAAATTCATTAGTTTTAGGAATTAGTTAATTTGATCCTTAATTTTGGGTAATTGGTTGTAATTATGTGCCTTATTATATGCTTCATTGTTTTAATTTGGCTTTATTTGCTATTATTATGGGGATCTTATCTAATTTTGATATGCCATAATATGTGATTATCCATGTCGAAATATTTTATTAAGAAATGACTAAGCGATAATTGTAATTGCATTTTATTAATTTAATTTGCTAAGATGACATATGGTCTCCATGAGACGGTTTTTTCGTGAAGTAACTTGTTTTGATTCCAAGCAGGATCACATTTTACCAGTTCACATGATAAGATTTCTCTAAGATGGCTGTAAGATATTGATTGGTGGCAATATGACCCATCCGTTGTGGGCTTATTAAAATCAATTAATATTCTTTGGTGTCAGGGATTATGGTATTAGCTTAGGTATAATTTATCAGTTATAGCAGCACTGAGCGGCCTCTGACTGTTGAGTTATATGACCAATAAAATCGTTTTAAAGTTGATTGTGTAATCGATCACATTGCGTGGCTTGCATGATTGATTTTAAACAGTATGTTCAATGCGTGATTATTTTTTTTAGGTTTTCGATTATCTGCATTTGAGCATGTTATTTATGATGGATTGTTTATTTTATTCTCAGTTTTGTTAAGCATGATTTTCAACTCACTTACCCCGTTTTTTATAAGATTACACTTGACTGTCCTATATATATTGATTGTTTATTTGATATTGACAAAGTTCTGACTACGAGTGACACAATGTTTGTTCTTGACAAAGAATGCCCTCCAGATTCTCTTAACTCCATTGGGGAAGGAGAAATTTCGGTTGCCAAGAGGCAACAAACTGAAATATGTCTCAGGTTTGGTCAGATAGGACAATGGAAATCTGATTGTCTACTTCATGAGAAATGGGAAACCGTCAAGATACATCTTACGTCTTAGTAGTGGAAACATGTTTGATGGCTAGTTTTGCCCAGTCTTAGGTGGTAGATACACAAGCCACATACCATGTTTGATGTGACACACAAGCATCCCTGCAAACCAGACTACTTAAAGAAGGCGAGATTTCCATCCTTTTGGGCAACTCTATAAAAGTGGCGGTCATTGTAGTGGGAGATGTGCAGTTGAAGATCACTTCTTATGTTCTAGTATTGAGAGATGTTTTGCCCGTGCCCAGTTTTAGAAAGAATTTAATTTTAATTTCTAAAATGATCCAAAATGGATATTTAATTTCCTTTTGATGATTTCATAATTATCAAGAAAGGAGATTCTCTTATCTACACTCGCACGGTGGTAAATAACTTACATACTATATCTGCACAACCTATGCAACAAAGTGCAACCTTTAACTTGTCTACTAACTCCAAGAAGAGAAAAGCTTCTTGTCTTTCGTTGAATGATACATATCTTTGGCACTTAAGACTTGGACAAATTAACCTTAGAAGGATTCAAAAGTTAGTGGAACATGAGCCTTTTGGATAAACTCCAAATTGAGCCATACTCAACTTGTGAATCCTGCTTAGAAGGTAAAATCACCAAGAGACCTTTCAAGGTCAAAGGAAACATAGTCAAAGATGTGTTGGATATCATTCAAATATCGTAAAGGCAGATGTAGTAGGGGTTGCAAAGTTCCGACGTTTGTGGTCCAATGTCGACAAATGCCAGAGGTAACGCGTAGTATTTCATCACTTTCATTGATGATTACTCGAAGTTTGAATATATCTACTTGATGCACCGCAAGTCTGATTCCATTTAGAAATTTAGGGAATTCAGGGCACTTTTGGAGAATCGTCAGAAAAAGACTATCAAGTGTCTGCGTTTTGATCGTGGAGGCGAATACCTCAGTGCTGAGTTTTTGAACCATCTATCGTAAGTAGGGATTCAATCCAAGTTAACTGCACTGGAAAATCTCCAACAAAATGGTGTAGCAGAAAGGCGGAATAAAACGTTTATGGAGATGGTGAGATCTATGATAAGCTATGCAGAGTTACAGATTTCGTTTTGGGGGATATGCCTTAGAAACGACAGTTTACACATTGAATTTTGTACCATCCAAGTACACCGATTGAGTTGTGGACATGGCACCAGCCCAGTCTAAGACATCTCAAAGTGTGGGGTTGTCCAGCACACATGCTAGAAAAGGATGCCGACAAGTTAGCACCTCGTACTGACTTGTGTCTGTTCGTAGGCTATCCTAGAGAGACAAAAGGGTGGGAGTTTTACAGTCTCAGATAATGAAAGGTCATGATTAGCACACACGCTCGATTTATAGAAGATGACTATGTGAACAACCAAAAACCCATAAGCGTGGTAGTTCTCGAGGAAATGAGAACTATAATTTATCCAAATTTACAAGAAACACAACCACCACCAGCACCAACCCAAACACTTGTACCACCTGTAGTGGAGTCTCGTCGTAGTGGGAGAGTTGTTCGCCAACCCGACCGATTCATTGGAGTGGGAGAGACATTTGTCTCAGTCCTAGGCCTGGATGAATTGGACCCATGGAATAACAAAGAGGTGGTCCACGACAAGGACTGTCACCTTTGAAAAGAGGCGATGGAGTCCGAACTTCAATCCATGGTAGACAAGGAAGAATACGAGCTAGTTTGTTGGTCCCGGAAGAGTATGATTGGTGTATGGTGGGGGAGGGAACACACCAATCCGAACTTTTAGGATTTTCTTGTTTAAGTTTAATAATCAAGGAGCTTAAGCACACTTAATAACTCTAAGATAGCTTGAGTAGTAGGTCGAGTTCTTCTTTTACAAAGAACTAAACTCACAAAAATAAGGCCTTGAGATGTAAATAACAAAGATTAAGAATAACTTAAGCAAATTAAACTCAACCTGAGTTGTGTGCTGAAGTTTGGTGGTTAATGCTCCTTTTAATATGAAAACAATTTTCTTACTCAATAACTTTAGCAAGTTGATTTATAAAATGATATGAAGAAGATGAATAATGATAAAGTAATCAAGAAATATAAAGAACACAAGTAGTTAACGTGGTTCATGATAAACTGTCCCTACGTCCACGACTCGATCAAGAACTAGATCAATAATCCACTAAGTTCTCATTTCTTTTTATTCGTTGAGTACGAGCCACAAGAGAATATCAAAACTTGATATTATCTTGCGATTACACTTCTTCTTTCGAAGATTGATAACAACAATCTAAGAAATATCTTAACTTAGATCTAAACTTTGGTGTTGAAAGTATGTTTTCCAGAAACACAAATCTTCAAGCTACTGTAAAACACTCAAAGAATTCTAGGCTGGTTGGAGCGTTTTTGAACATTGGAAGCTTGAAGGATTTTGAGCAGAGTAATAGCAATGCAATCGTATGATTTCTCATTCTCGTTTTTGGAAGTGAATGTGGTTGACTTATGACAAATTTAGGTATGTCGGCTGTCCACGATAGTTATGGTATGGAACAACTAGCTTGTCTTAAGCTAATAGATTGTTTCCCACGATCTGTCTTTTGATTTGTCCAATTAAGTATTAATTTATTTGGGACCAAATTAATACTTTGATTATTCTTCTTGATTCCATAGCCCATATTGAGTTATACAACAAGATAATATTGGGACAGATCGTTTTCATGACAATCTGCTGTTGAGAAAGCGAGCATTATGTAGTGAGATAGACGATCTGTTTGTTCCATGATCGTTTACTTGAGATGACTCAAGTCATCATTGATCCTATACTAATGAATAGCTAGTTATATTGGACAAGTGGTTTATCTGTCCACCTTTTCTTTTACAACTATCTACTTGTTCTTTAAGAACTTGATAAACTGATCGTTCCTAAAAGTAAGTTTGAAACTACAAACTTTCTTTTTATAACATCGATTTGATAAAATCTATACTAAGAAAAAATACTAAGTCTAAACCATGACAGGTAGTCTAAACAAGGAAGTACATCTAGCTGCTAAATAGGGACATATTGTTTAACATCAATTTTTTCATTTACATTTTAGCTAACTGTTAAAATAAACTTATACCCATCATATTAGTAAACAATATGTCCAAGAAAGCTCATAAGAATAATACAGATCGTATAGCTAACGACTTGCTCCTTTTATAAGTTAGCTGTTCTTTAAAAGATAATATTGATTACTTGGTTTTAAAGAACATATATTGATTAAGTGTTGTTTCGATAATCATCATCAAAAAATAAATATATTCGTGGGGTTCCCAACAATTTTCCTCTTTTTGATGATGTCAAAACTACACTTTACAAAATTTCCTAAGTGTTAAAACAACAAATGGAATAGCAGACAGTTAATATGCAGAGAAATTTAAAGCATTAAATAACATGCATTAAAACATTGCCTGAACAAAGAGATATTGTCATCAGGTTGTTTTTAAGAAAAATAAACTTCGAACTTTCATTGATATTGTTGGTCCCGAAAGAGCAAGATTAGTGTATTGGGGGGGGGGGGGAATACACAAATTCAAACTTTTAGGTTAAGAAGAAATAAACTCACTCAAATAATGCCTTAGGACGTGATTAACAGAGATTAAGAATAACTTTGTAAGTTAGACTCAAACTAAGTTGTGTGCAGAATTTAGTGGTTAATGCTCTTGTTAAAATAAAAACTGTTTTCTTTACTAACAATTTTAGCAAACCAATTTAATGTATGATATGAATAAGATGATAAACAAAGCAAATAAGAAAATAAAAAACACAAGTAGTTAACGTGGTTCGGCATAAACTTTCCCTACGTCCACGGCTCAATCAAGAACTATATCGAAAATCCACTAAGCTCTCATTTCTTTTGACTCGTTGAGTATGAGCCACTAGAAATATCAAAACTAGATATTGTCTTGTGATTACACTTCATCTTCCAAAGATTGATAACTAAAATCTAAGCAATACACTTTTTGGGATCTAAACTAGACCCTAACTTTGGTTTGAAAATGGTTTGCAGAAAATACAAACTTCAAGCGGTGGAAACACTCAAGAGAATTCTGAGATGTTGGAATGTTTTTGAGCGATAAGAGCTTGAAGATTTTTGAGCAGAATAATGAAAGTTTCGTTTGTTTGAATCTCGTACTCATTTCTAGAAGTGATGGTGATATATGTAGTCGCCATTGCTGGAACTAGCCGTTGGAGAAGATGAAGAGTCCTTCTACTTTGCATTAAATGCATAGCACATTTGTTGATGCACGCGCCACCTGCATTGCGTATTGTAACCACCTATCACGCGATTCCCAGTGTTTTGCCATACCTAGAATGATTCATCGTACAATAAATATGATATTCTTGTACTTCATTCATTAAAATATCTCCTTTGATATGACAGCACACTGAGTGTTATGGTGAGGAACAACTAGTTTGACTTCTTTTAACAAATTGTTTTCGTACGATCTGTCCATCGAGCTGTCCATCAAGTATTAATTTGTTTGATACCAAATTAATACATTGATTATTCTTCTTCATTCTTGAGTCCATCATGATATATGCAGCAAACAAGATTTGGGACAGATCGTTTAGAAAACGATCTGCTTGTTGTAACAGCGGGCTGCTTAAATTGGTATAGACAATCTATTTGCTCCAAGATCGTTTACTCGTGATGGCTCAAGTCTTCATAGATCCTGTACAAGAGAAAAATTGTTTTATAGGACAAGTGGTTTTCTAACCATCTGTTCTTTACAGTTGTAGTTGTTCTACATATTCTAGAAATCACAGATCGTTCCAATAAGTGAGTTTGAAATTTTAAACTCCTTTTTACAATGTTGATCTGATAAAATCTATTGTAGAAACATGAATATTAAAACCGTGACAAGTATGAAGGGCAGCTAGCTGCTGGATTTTAGGGACAGATCGTTATAACAACGATTTGTTCATAAGTAAAGTTAACTAGCTGTTTACAATGAACATAAACTTGTCAATATAGTGATCAATATGTCTAGGATAACTTTTAAAGAATAATACAAATCGTATACCTAATGATCTGCTTCTTTTATAGTCAAGTTATTCCTTAAAAGATGATATTGACCACTTGGTTTTAAAGATCTTGAATTAACTAAGTGTTGTTTCGATAAACATCATCAAAACATAAATAAATTCATGGAGTTTCGAACAATTTCCCCCTTTTTGATGATGTCGAAACTTTACTTTACAAAATTCCTATGTGTTGAAACAACAGATAGTTTATAACAGGAAGTAGATATGCATGGATATATAAAAAAAATAAACAACAAGCATAAAAATATTGCATGGATAAAGAGATATTGTCATCAGGTTGTTTTTAGGAACCAAAAACTTCAAACTTTCATTAATAATAGCACCTGTTACAGATAGAAATAATTAAAGTAGACAGCTAGCTGTAAAAGATGGATTACAAAAAGTTTGAACGTTAAAATCTTCTCATTTAGGAGGTGGTTGCTATTGATCCTTTTCCTGAGATTATTGTTGTTGTTGACGTTAAGCTAGTTGTGCTCTTCTCCTCTCGACTAATTCTCTCTTCCTTAGCTCGGAGGGCACATTAAAGCTAGCATATATCCCGTTGAATATCCTCCTGTAATCATGATTGTCCAGATTGATGGGATAACCCATGTGTTGAGTAGCTTGATTAATGACGTTGAGGATGTAAGTGTGATCAATTTCTGTAATTCCCGAAATCCTTGGAGGCATCATTGTTGTCTTCTTAGGGGCAGTGAGACTCACATTAGTCATAGCAGACTGTCTGTATAAATAATCCACAAAAGTTTGATTCTTGTGTTTGCTCAAGTACTCCCTAAACATTTCATCTACCGAGCCACCTTGATATTGTGGTTCCATCAGGTAGTAATACTCCATGACAAAGCCCTTGACAATTTTGTTCCATTCTCCCGCCTTCTTCCTGTGAAGCCAAGTTAGATTTTGTGGCTCAGAGAGTTGAAATTTGTCAAAGAAATTGAAGACGGGATTTGTCGGTTCATCTCTTTCATCTGGAGTCAAGCTGTTCTCCTTCATTTTGGCCTCCATCTCCTTCTGTCTCTCTTTCTCTGCCCTCCATAATTTCCTGAAGTCAGGATTATTAATTTGTTCTGGTTTGTAGCCAGCTAAGAACATTTCTTCCTCCTCATCCTTATCAGTGTAAATTTTCTTCCCTTTCTTTTCTACAACTAGCCTAGCTGCATTCTCCTCTTCCACCTTTTGTTCCTTCTCAGCATTTTCTGCTTCTAGCCTCCTTACCTCAGCTAGCTGTTTGGCAGTCATTTTCTTCTTGGCAGTTGACTTCTTCTTAAGAGCTTCTTAAGGTGGTTCTGTCATAACCGTATCAGCAGCGGGCTTAGACGTGGATGTTTCACCATCAACAGATGGCTCTTTCTTCTCTACTGTTGGTTCTTCAAAATTGAAGAAAGCGTCATCAAAATCTCCAGATTGCAGATCGACTGCAAGATCATATAAGTTCTTCTCTTTTGCATAGAAAGGAGAAAGATCGATCTGTAGGTCACACGCTTCTTCCTTCATCTTGGTTAGAAGATATGTTTTAAAGTATTGTCGCGCATCGGGTATATCCAGAAACCCAAAATATGTGTGCAATTGGTTTTCCTCCACCTTCAGATCGTTGATGCAGAAAAGAAGCAGTATTGCTTCAAGAGTGTAGAACTTGCAATCCCTAATCTCCAAATAGGTTTGGAATCGATTTTCCATCTCCAACACCTTTGGAGTAAGATGGATTCCGGGAATCAATTCCAAAACTTTCTTTGCAGCCTTTTCTTGAATCTACTGAATGATAAGTTGTGCTCCACGCAGACACGTATTTAAGTCATCAGTATTATGCTGATGTGGGTCAATTTCCACATCCTCTTCAAAAATTTCTTGAGCATCCACCTCTCGTTCATCCATTTTCTTAGTAGGTCGCTGTTGAGGTGGTATTGTGGTGATTGGTTCGACATCACTGATGATGGTATCATCCAGCTCGTCTTGTAAATTTCGAGCAATTGGTCTCTTCTTTGGTTCTTTCTTTGGTGCTTTCTTAGGTTCCTTCTTCTTTTGTTTCTCAACCACAGGAGATGGTTCCTTGGTTTCTTTCTTGCTTTTCTTCGTAGCAGCTGATTTTGAATTACCAGCAGGTTTCCTTTTAGCAGCTTGCTCCTCTCCCGCTTGAGCAGCTGCAACTTCACCAACAGTAGTTGGTTTCTTTGTTGGAATTACCCACTCCTTGTTGGATTTCCCAATCTGAATCAAAGCTTTCTTGATTTTCTCATCTGTTACCTTCAAGAAAATTTGTGATGCTGTGCCTATGGCCATCTCAACTTGATGCCTAGTTCTCGGTAGGATCCAGTTGGCTTCGAACTGTATTCCCCTGTTCCATTTATCCTTGGTGAAAAATCCTCAAATGATGGTGCTTATTTTAGTGGATAGGTGGAGGGGTCGCCTGATATTCATCCAAGTACAGTTGCCATCAGAATCCTATCGCATATCAATCTGTTGGACTTTATCCACAATTAACTTTAGTAACGATCTAGCCCAATTTATGTTTAAGTTGAGCAGTACGATGGTGATAACTTTCATCTTCCCTGGTGTAACTGCGTCATAGGTTCCTCTATGTCCAAGAAACACTTTTTGGATATAATCCAGTAGCAGACGATATATTGGAAACATTATCCCTCTGTTGAAAGCTTTATTTGACCATGTAAATGGCTGGGCCACAATGATGTTTACAGCTTCTTGTATCTGCTCATTGGTGACATCATCAATCACCATCTCTCCTTCATCCTCCAAGTGATATACTTGTAGTATCATTTCAATCACGTTAGTGCGTAGGTGTTTTTCCTTGGTTTTGTGGACATGTATCTGTACCGAGTACTCTCCACGCTCATCCTCCATCCATGAGCAGTAGAAAAGAGCTCCCTGTCGTGGAACATAGTAGTCAGGAGTAGCGGAGATAATCTTGTGGAATCCTATACAACACACAAAATTTTCTTCATCTTGTGCTATAAGCAGGTTGCTGTATACGATCTGCTAGTCAGCAGATGGTTACAATAATAGATCGTTATAGGACATATCATTATAACAAATGGTTATTTAATAGTTATCGTGACGTAGAGTCATCGATATCACAGTTTAGTGGATTAACAAAGAATTAAACATGATTAAGGCAATTTATATAACAATTATGCATATTTTTCTTACAATAAGCATATTTCTCCAGTATATTAACAGACACTTCAAGAGATGGTTGAGACCAAAACATGCTTAATCACATTAGAGACATACATCTTTAAGTAAAATTACAGACATTTAGGCATTTTAGGAAAGTTCATCATGCTTATTCCAACCACAATTTAACCATAGGTCATGCTTCTAGAACACTAGAAATGAAACCTTTGCAAGCTTCAATCTTTCCAAATAACACATCAAGGGTGTGAAACCCATGATGGTTGTAGACGGCACGAGGCTCCGGCGAGAGCTTAGCCTCGATCATGTGGAGCATTTCCGATAATGGAATTGGAGATGCGTGTGAAGATGAAGACGACGAAGCAAAATTAGACATTGTGTGGTGTGCGAATGTTTCGTGAAAAAGTTATGGGGAAAAGTGAGAACACAATTTCTGCAGAGAAAAGCTTGAGAGTTCGAAAATGGCAGTTTGTGAAGTTGAAAAGTGTTTTTGGAAGCGTAGGGACGAATGCGGTCAAACACTCATTAGATTGGACGGATGAGATTAAAGCAAATAAAAGTAACATCTTTTAACGGTTGAGATTACTCCCTGATTTAATCATTTTCCGCCCAAAAATTGATTTTTCTTCACACGCCATCTTCGTTTTCTCTTCCTAGATATCAAATCATTGTCTCGATGCTAGTACCGAGGTGTGCAACCATTTAATGTTAGTCGTTTTTCCTTGCTTTTTCTAAGCAAAAGAGACTTTTGACATTATTTTATTAAATATATATTTTAATAAATGATAATAATGAATAATCATTAGACATAAATAGAGAGAGTGTTAGAGAAATAAATAACATTTATGACTCTATCTTTGTTCCCCCTTAATTGATGTCCGACAGATCGTTTTATCATTTTCTTGGCTTGGTTGGTCCAACCTTTACATAATCATTTATTCATAACAGATGTTATGAAATATATTGTCATTTTATGACAGTTAGCTGCACATGCAAATCGATCTGTTGAATGGATTTATTCATTACTAATGAATCCTGCAAAAATAATTTGTTAGAAGCATTATGTAATAAAGAATAAGTAACAATTGGATCGATCTGTGAAAACGATTTGTTCTGCCATAAGAATGTAACCAACTGTGATATTAGTCACACACACACACACACACACACACATATATATATATATCAATATGTAAGATGGACAATCACAGATGAATGTATTAGCGTATACTTAAACAATTGGTTTTTACAGAAAAATGACATGTAGTCAGTACTTTGTATTATTTTAATCTAAATTTACCAAACCCAGCTTCCCATATAGCATTTTGAAATGATCTTTTGCTAGTGCTTTTGTGAGAATATCATCTCGCTGCATGTCGGTATGTATTTTCTCGATCTTGATGTTCTTCTTTTCGACGTGATCGCGTATGAAACGATGTCGAACATCAACATGCTTGCAGCAAGTGTGAAGCACTGGATTTTGAGTGATTTCTATCGCTCTAGAGCTATCACAAAATATGGACACTGCATCCATGTGAATCTCGTAGTCTTTGAGCTGTTGTTTTAACCATAAAATTTGCGCGGTACAGCTCCCTGCAGATTCTGCTTCTGTTATTGAGGTTGCAACAGAAGTTTGCTTCTTAGAAAACCAAGAAATGAGGTTGCTTCCAAGGAATTGGCAAGTCCCAGATGTAGATTTTCTATCGAGCTTGTAACCTGCATAGTCAGAATCAGAATATCCAGTTATCTCAAAATTATCATCACAAAGATACTGATCGCACTATTTTAAACACAAAAATAGGTATAATATAGAGCAAGCAGAGTATCGTATCCACATAGACTGGTAAACAAAAATACACTGATTAATTCGCATAAATATCCAATTATTATCTAGGCAAATAACACTTGGGATGATTATGAATAAATATAAAATAACCTGAGAATAAGCATAACAAAGATATGAATAACAATATAATGAAAGAGGATTTTAGGTTGTCACGCCCCCATTTCACTTCTCTAAGTGAAATCGAGAAGGACGTGACTCGAAATAAAAGAAATACGGGTAATGAAACGAAACGAAGGTGTTTACTTAAATGAGGATCGGAAACACCTCAGAATAAGTGATTTTATCAACATCTTGAGATATGAAAAATGAGTACAAGTCTGAAATACATGATTCGAAGATAAAGAGATAGCTAATGAGTTCTGAATCTAAAACAAAAGTCTGGCAGCGGAAACTGGATCAATATCTGGATTTACATGTATGACGACATATAAACCACCGAGAGTAAAGCATTAAGAGTTTGACAAAAACCACCGCTGAGCTTTCCACTTCGTCATCAAGACTTAACCTGCACATTTATAAATATATGCAGGGCTGAGTACGAAAGTACTCAGTAAACACATGCCGAAATCACATTCATACTGATATATTTGCAATTGCCGTAACACAGTGCAACATAGGGATTTTTGTCACTAAAGAACCTATGTTCACTAAAATTCTTGTGATCTTAAAAGTTTGACTGCGCAGTCTAAGTTCTGAAGTAATCATACATATCTGTAATTCTGTGTGTCGGGAAAGTGGCCACTTTCCGCGAACACTGAACTGGCCAACCCGCTAAGATGACTCACGGTTCTGGTGTACACTAGCCTTAAAAGATATAAATCTTTAAAGGCCCGAAATCGATTAATTGTTCAACAGATACGCATCATACCAAAATATAAATATTTTCGACAATGCAATATTTCATAACATTTTAAATTCTATCATTCTAAAGCGAAATTCATACTTTGGTACAACTCATGCGATTTTATTGTAAAAGAAAGCCTACCTGAACTGCTTCTTCGTCTAACGAAAATCTGGTGCAGATCGATTGAAATTCCCTTTCGCCGAACCTTAATCGTAATTAAGAGGAAAATACTCATCGTGAGTATATATTTTATTTCATCTAATAATACTTCTATTACTTCAAAAATTTCTAATCTTATCACTCGACTAATATTCGAGTACTTAAAGGTTCCTATAACAAATTAAATATTACTACTAATTTCATAACTTAATAGATCTAATTTATTGGATTAACCTAACTATTTATATCCAATCTCTTTAATTACTAATTAAATCTAAAAATGAATTTTATTAAACCATAATTAAGGAATAATTAAATCTATTTTTAATACCCAATCTGGGCCAACTCTACATAATTAAGAGGCCCATATTTATTTCAAGAAAAATGGAGCCCAATCTAACATTAATAATTTGGCCCATTCATTTTATTATTTCCGGCCCATCTAATTCTACAAACCCGGCCCATTAGACTTTAACTAATGTTGTCCTAAACTGGACTCTAACCCTAGCAGACACCTCTCCTCTTCATCTCCCTTCCTCGCCTCTCCCGTTTCTGTCCTTCAGTACCCAATCCTTCTTTTCTCCTCTCCATCTCTCGCTGTCCCTCTGTTCTCTCTGCTCTCGTTTCAATTTCTCCCTCAACGAGGAGTTCGTC
>JAPKLX010000144.1:392200-423665 GCA_026898415.1 Leonotis leonurus | reverse complement strand
GGCTTTATCAATTTAGGTAGATTAAAGCTTCCTCCAACTGGGATGAGTAGCTCGTTTGAACCTCATAGGAACAGGTGGATTAAAACAACTTTTAGGCGAGCAGGTTGTATCCAATAAACATAGAGCTGACTCCTTATGGACAACAGATCGATCTGTTAGATCGATCTATTATGCACAGATCGTTTTCCTTGTTTCTTCTTCCACAGCTAGCTGTCCATCTTTCAATGCAGCTTCAATGAATTCTTGAAGACTGGCTGTTGATCACTAGCTGTTGATGACTATCTGTTGATCACTATCTATTGATCACTTGTTGTTGATGTCTAGCTGTTGGAGTCTATAAACAGTTAGCTGTCCATCGATCTACTATCGATCTTCTATCGATCTGTCCTCGGTAAGAATGCATGCATGTTGTGCGATAAAAGATGCAATAAAAACTAAGTCTTGATGGATCAGGTTACTCCTATGAACAGATCGTTACATCGATCTGTTCTCACATTTTAAGTTAACCTGCTACACCACAAGGTCGATCTTTATAGCACAGATCGTTAATTTAATCTGGCCTTACAAGTTGATCTCCTTTCTACTAGATAGACAAAATAAGATCAAGCTCTATGACACAGGTTGTAAACTCAACCTGATCTTACATGTTAGCTGATCTACTATTGAGAACACAGATGGTTCCTATGGACACGATCTGTCTTTCATCGATCTGTCCTTACACTTAACCATCTGTTAAGTCTATCTATTCTAGACAGAAATAAAGCATAAACATCTAAGCATCAATAGACATTAAAGCGTAAGCACAGTTTAATATTATGCATATATAATATTATTTCGCATCATCAAAAGATATAAATAATGATTTCCTCAATCATCAAAAAGGTTCCCAACAGAGACAATTTGTACATACACATATCATGAAGGACGATCAGTACTAATGCAAAAGAGAAGTTGTTGGTCTACCAAAATAGACCATCTGCTTATTTGGTCCTAGGTGTCATGTAATCATCGTTCTCACATACCATTTTTGGTAATGTAATTAAAATATGCAAAAGGACGATATCATATATGGCATAAAGGACGCATTAATGGTTGAGAGTACAAAAGGACAAACGACTAGTTCCTCCTCCAATAGCTAGTATTCAAATGTCGGGGCTATAGATACTCTATGCATCGTCTAGAGTTCTTACGAGAAAATCATTAAGCTTAAACTCTGCAGAAATCTCTATACCCCACTCATGAACAAAGCGCCCAAACACTCAGGAATTTCTCAAGCTCTTCTACTTTAGAGATTTCTAAACACTGGAAACCATAGTTCTTATCTTACATCTTACAAATCATTTTTCTTAGAACAATCTATAACTCACAGTATTTAAGATACTCTTTGTGTACCAGTTGTTCTAGTTCTTCATCCATAACTTAGTTTCAAGCTATGAGAAGGAAGAAATCTTATTCCGGTTTACACTGTAAGTTGTAATGGTCACGACCCATTGAATCGTGCACAAGTTATTGTCTAGTTCTTAACTTGACTTGTGACTGGTACTCAGCTAGTCTAATGAAGAGAGAATGCATGTTCGTGGATTATCAATCGTTTGATTGATCGTGGACGTAGGGAATTTTTCGAACCACGTAGAAACAATGTGTGCTCCTCAATATCTTTATTTTAATTTTCATATTTCTAATTATTCATTTCATATTTAAACTGTCATAATCTACATTAATCTGGTTCCAAAAAACACTTAAACTCAACAAGATTTTCTTACTAAGAGCAATACATATCAACAACCGCATTTCGCACAAACTGTGACTTACAGATCATCAATTAAGTTCACAATATACTGACGATCTGTTAAGTGCATATTTGTGAGTGATCATCTGTTATGTTCACAGAGCATATAGTCCTTCGTTATGCAAGTCTCGATCTGTGAAGGCTTATGCACTTAATATATTAATCTGCAAGAAACACGATAGTTTTTGTAATTGGTGTATCCCCGACCATACAATAATACTTGCTCTCTGGAGACCAACATAATTGTCATGCCATCTTATCAGTGTAACATAGAGATTTTTATCTCAATGTTCCTATGTTCACTATATTCTTTTTATAAAATCTAAAAAGTCTGATTGGAGTCTAAGTTATTTAGTATTCTACCATATCTGTAACTTCTATATACCGGGAAGGTGGTCACCTTCTACGAACATATTGACCAGTAAACCCGCTAAGATGACTCACAGTTCTTGTGTACACTAGTCTGAATAGAAATGTTATCCGCTCAGACCTAAAATCAAATTTCTAATTATGCAGATCGGTATCATACAAAAATCTAAACATTTATGATCCGAGCTGATTCGCACACATAGTTTTGAATTCAAAAGTTTTTTGAAAAATTATAATATAAACGGATATCACACACATAGTTGGTTATATAAGAAAGTCGAGCTGATTCGCTTCCTCTTCTAATAGAGTTCGATATCTTCTTGTTTAGTACTTCATCCTACCATAAGAAAACAGAATTTGTGAAAAATTAGTATAAATTTACAATTACACATTGATTCAAATGACCTCAATATTCAATGTGTTTTTGCAACTCAAATTTCTAAAAATTGTATCTGTAAATTTTCCAGGGTAATTAATAATTTATCCTCGACGAAATCTCTCCTTAATTAACGAAACTGAAGATACTTATGTTGTGATGAAGAAGCAGGTCTTTTAATGAGAAAACGTAGATTGACAAAGTCATGACATATTATTTGGATAACAAAGTATCAGATATCGAAGTGGGAAGTATTATGCAAAAGTTGTAAATAAAAGTAGGGGTAAAAGTCGTCATTAATGTAGTAGCACTTTTATTTTTCTTCTTTAGTTAGATGATAATGTAACTCTCTCTATAAAAATTTCCATCATAATAAAAATTTCTCTCATATTTAGTTCTTCTTCTCTTCCTCTGTTCAAGTGGTTTCTACCATTTTAACATATTAAAAAAAGAATTTGTACAAGGATCTTCCAAAACCAAAAGTAAAACGTACAAGGACCCAAGAATATGTATCATCTTACCAATTTTGAGTCTCACACGTGTACCAGAGGAGCAATAGTGCATCAAAAACACAGAAAAAAAAGATGCAACTAGCTCGTATGTGCTTTCTTCTCAATGCTTGAGTTGCTTAGAACTACAACACCAATTACGATTAGCATGGCACCTGCAAACCACTATCATAATTTACTTGCATTAATGAAACTGACTATATAAAAGAAATAAAGGTATATATGAAATCATATCAGCTTGTTCAAAGGAAATTCTTTCACAAAGAGTACTACTACCTTTCCACCATTTTCCGTACTTGAGAAATGAAAATATGATCTCACTTTGTCAAATTCAACACAAATTCATTAAAATGTAAGAGATAGAGCATCAAACATTCATGAGTTAATTTTTTGCATCTATTTGCGTTATAACTATGGTCACAATAATTTATTCATTGTTGGCAAACAGTTGAGAGGATTTATCAAAGAACTCATAGTTCCTTGAAGAACAAGTCCTAAAGACAATATTAGGAGCATTGTCCAAAGCCACTCAAACTGATGAAACTTCACATGGAGAACAATCTTTCTAAACTAGGAAGCCTTGTGCAATTCTTTAAGCACTTCTTAGGTCAAAAGAATTGGGTACTTCTCAAGTAATCCTTTTGTCCCAATAAGCATGACATAAAACTTTTGGGTACGGTTATTAATAATAATGTATAAACTAGTGTAAAAGTGATAAAGGTGGTAGGGTCCACATCTTTTTAAAGGGATTACTTTTACTATTTTATGAATGTGTCAAGCTTAGTGGGATGTTCCAATAAGGGAATTGTGTCAAGCTTAGTGGGACGGAGGGAGTATATAATTTTTTTTTCAAATCTAGGTAGTTCACAAAAAACCTTCCAAGACCCGTTGTTCTTCCTTGCCAAGAGTATTAAGCTCGAGTACAGTCCACTAGATGAACTAAATGAGTATGCAACCAACATCACCTCAACTAACTTCCTCATCACATCTTTTTGCATTTGATGTTTCATTTCCGTTAGAAAGTCTGATAACCACCTCCACCTACACTAATTCTAATCTAATAATTCCGGGTAATCAAATAAATACAACCTCTAGTCTAGTCCACCTTTGGAAGACAACAATAAATATAAATATAATTATGCATAATTAAGTCAGCTCGTCAATTCGCCTTATCTAAGCGATGATACCCAATTTGTTACGATTATCATGCAACATGTGATGGATTACGAGGTACCACTATTTAGCAAGGAGTACTTCATATTTGATTTACGTAATATTCATTAGATCAAGAATTTATCGTTTATTTCCAAATGCAACATCAAATCCAAGAAATTTCCTTCCAGTAACATTCAGAAAATCAGCTGCATGAGACAGTTTACTAATTTAAGTCGTGTCTTCCTACATATGTAATCAATGATTGCAAGAACTTTAAGGGGAGAGATGGGTACGATGGAGTGTAATGACTCATACATGATCAAGAGATTTAGATAGCAATAAGACTTGCAATAATGACCAATGTTGAAAAAGGCGAAGACATACTTGAGATGTTTTGTCTGTGCAATGCAAGGCCCTCACACTTGAGAATATAAGCATTCAATGTGTTAAAATCTTAGAAATCTAAAAGCCATCGAGTATTTAAAATCAAGCACCATAGTCCGACTTAAATACTTAATTAAGCGTCATAAAGCATAATCTCATCTAGTCTAAATTTAACTCATCATCATCAACCCGTAAGAGCCTCCTTCAACCACCTTTCTCTTCAGCTGACCGTCGACATGTGGTGATGTCGGTGGCCAAGAACAATGGTGGAAGGAGGATGTACGGAAGGAATAGTGGGAGAGGATGAGAGTATCGAATCGTTGTATGTGTGCATGTTATTATTCTACCATCAAATTCTATTGTATTTCATTTTTATTTTAGGTTTGTGATATTTAGGGTTCAACATTTAATTGTTCTATGTTAATTATCCATGGGATTTGCAATTTTACGTTTAAGTCAACTGAAAAAGTCCAAAATTATCACAAGTTGAAGCCCAATTGTATATAAACGGAGCTTGAGCTTCACCAACCATGAGGCATAAGTCTTGAGGTGATTTATTCATGAAACCCTCTTACGTGTGCCTCAATAAACACATATTCTATTGTAATAATCTCATTGTCTAATAACACAATTAAATAGTGTACAAAATATATTTCATAAGTAAATGTAGTTGCAAGTTGTGATCTCTATACATTCCTCTAATTCTTCTCTTTAATTTGGTATTCAAACAATTCTCAAACGGTTCCCAAGATTTTTGGAGAAAATCTAATTCGTCTTCTTGATCATCTCCAACTTAGTGTTTAAGCGTGATAATATTAATTCAGAAGGGTCTTATTTTCAAATTAAAAGCCTATTTGTAATTATTTCCACAAAGAACGTGCTACTTCCCACGAAAAGCACTTGAAATCCCGCGAAGAACACATTGATTGCTTAGAGAAAATTGGTAGATAATTTTCTCAACTATCGATGTCATTTTGAATTGTGTAGAGATCTCTATTTATAGGTGTGAGAATAGTGAGATTAGACTCCATAATGGGCTTTAATAAAATATCATCTTTGATCTTATCGTCTATATTTGATCTTATCATCAATATCAAATAAATATAAAAAATAATTAAAATATTTTGTAAAATTTACGGTGACTATAGCCTCGAAAAAGGTTTTTTTACAACAATGATGATAACATTATCAAAATATGTTCCATTGTTGCTTTCAATCACAAGTGGTTGTTTATTCGAGACATTATCCCTAAATTTTCACGTGAATAATGATGTTCAACTATTATACCCTCTCCTTAATCTTCCAGTACTTAAAGTTCTACAATTACTAAGGAATTAATAGAATTATCTTGTTAACAAATATTGCTTATGAAACAATCTGCACTTAGAAGACCCGATGCACTTTTCATGTATGTAAGCAATCAATAAGCAACAGTTTAGTTCAAATTTGTGAATGAATTGAGAAAAATTACCTTAAGAGGTAGTGCCTCATCAAAGAGAATATATCCAGACATTCCGGAAGTCAGAAAGTTTGTAGCAAAGTTTGTTACAGTGGCTTGTAAAGATGATAGAGACTTCATGCTATTCACATAGCATCCCCACATAATGACATTGAAAAGCACGACCACCGCATATTTCAACTGTAATTTGGTACATAACAATTAGATAGAGCAGTTACCAAATAGGAATATTATATAATCAATAAACTGAAGACAAACAATTAGACATTGAAATGAATGAACCATGATTATCAAACTATTTGTTCGACAACCATTTAGGGATCTGATGAGAAGCCACATGGATTGATCTGCATTTATTTTCAGTATAGTGTAAAAGAATATTAACTTAGACTGTAGTTGATCAATGCAATTATTATACCAAATATCACTGTCCAAAGCAATGGAAACTGGAAAGGAAAATATCATCTTACTAAATGGAAATATATCCATATTACATATCTATAATATCAATACTAGTTACTTACTAGGCATACATAATCATTATGGCGAAGTTGACTACAACAACTAATTAGAGATATAATATTTCAGGTATACAAATAAGCAGCAAAGAAGGGTGAGCTAGAAGATTAAAAAAGATTCACGATTTGTTGAGGATGCTACAAGAAACTACAAGAAGATTCAAGATATAAGTTTGTTAGGGTTTTCAGTTAGAGTTTGTTAGCTTAGTTAGTTGGTTATTGTGTGAGATGAAAAGCAAGCAAGTAGTATGCTTAGCTTATATAAGTAGAGTGGAGGTTAGCTTTGTAAATCAGTTTTTCCAACATATTTTCGTCTATATACAATCTGTTTCCTACTTGTTCTTTCTCTTCTGTTATTCTGTGCTTATTTTGTACGTCAACATATAAAAGCAAAGAAAATTGGGGTTCTCTTGATTCTGGGGAGTATAATGGGAAACTGTGACCATTTGCTCGTTATGAAACGGCTCAATTTTCCTATTCAGTTTCAACTTACACCAGCATTACATTATTGGTCATTTCATCAAACAATTAGAGTGCACACTCTAGATTATTAAAATGACAAAAGTGCCTCCATCTTCTATTTCAATATAGAAGAGTAATAGAACTTTGTGTTCCATTTTCAACTGCAGCATCAACAAAATTGGCAGCAATTTATGTAAAATAACATTATTACTCCATTCAAAATGGGGAACACTAGCACCAAGTGATAATTGAATTTACCTGAGATGAAAAGAATTTAGCAGATATCGCGGCAAGAGCAGCGTTGAAACCGGCAAAAATCGCCCACACGTAGCCTTTCTTCCTCTCGCTTCTCATCTCAGATTTTGATGGGAAATATATACTCGCTTTTAGCTATTTTTGTTTTTCAATTGCTTTTCGGGACTGCGTTAATGCCACAACCTAAACAGACAACACCTCTAAGGTAGGGATGAGAAAAAATAGATCCAAACTGAAAAACCAAACAAACTATTGATATTTGGTGGGTTTGGATCAGTTTTTAGTAAAATGGTTTGGTTATTAATCGAATCGAACAAATTTTATTATATACTCCCTCCGTCCACCAAAATGGTTTACGTTTTGCCATTTCAAGACATCCACGAAAATGATTTACATTTGAAACCTTCCATTTATAGTATATGGACCCACTACTAACTACACACAACTCAATTTAAAACAATATATTAAGTGGGACCCAAATTTCACTAACTACACATTTTAATTAAAGTCAAAACATATTATTAAAATCCGTGTCGGGTCAAAATATAAGCCATTTTTATGGACGAGGGGAGTAATTATAATGTTGTAAATTACACTAAATAAATAAATTACTTAAGTTTAGATAGTATTTGTTACAAAATTTCATTTATAGAATAATTACAAGTTTCAAATTATAAAAAATTAGCATAGAACTAAAACATATCTTCAAAACGAAAGTGAACAAATAACATAAAATATGAATTAGTAAACTTAAAAATTGAAAGTGTTTGAATAAATTAATTTTCTCAATGTTTATTTCATGCTGTAAATTATCAAATGCAAGATTGAACAAAGTTTTTATTGAAATAATTTGAATATTAGTTTTCGAGTGCAAATTATAATAAATTTATAGTTGAAAAATATATATAATTATAATCTATATCTATATTAAAGGAAAACCAATAGCAAAAAGTTTTCCCGCCTAAATATATATTAAATAATATCTAATTATATTTATTGATTTATATTATAATATATATAATTATATCTACCATTATTATATAATAAATATAATCAATTGTGATCTTCAATTACACATATAATCATGTCATCATTTTCTCTCCATATTAATAAACATGCAATCACACACACATGTAAACGTTACATATATAAATTTTGCATTATCAATTTATGCAGACGTTACATATAAAATGCATGTCATATGTCAATTCTTAATTTTTTTTTAACACATATGCATGTATATGTCTAGATGCATACCTAACTAAAATCATGGATAATGAATATTCTATATAATAAATATTTAATAATTGTCAATCCCTTATTTTCCTCACAATTCTTAATGAAAATACACTCACTCATGACTAGGTACATACCTAAACTAATTCTCACACGTATGCACATAATATATGATAATTCAAAATTTCCAAGCAAATGTTCATTGGCTAAAATCATGGATAAATAATATTCTTGGTAAATATTATACTTAAATAATGATTAATTCTAAAAAATATTTATGCATATTACCAAAAATAAATTATTGTAAATAGTATTTAAACACCTATCATTTCATAATTGTTATCCACTTTTGAACTCATTTTTTGTTTTAGATATTGATTGTCTTTATTTTTTATTGATCATTTTCAAATTTCTCACCTCAAAATACTACAATGCCTCCTATTTGGAATTTAATCCAAAACCTAGAACCTCACAATGCAAAGTCATGTATAGAATTAAGAATTATTCGAGCATATGATCGTACTGCACAGGACACCAATAACTTGATAAGCCACGAGTGTGTGTTTCACGATCAAGTGGTAAAATTTTCAAATTATTCTTTTTTTTTCAGGATGCTTATATATGGATTGCATGTTGCTTATAGAATTGTTTATAGCATTATTATTCATACGAATTGCATGCTTAGAAAAGTTATTTAGAATATTATTTTTATTATTGTACACGTATCACAATAAATGGAAATTTGTATTATTAGAATATTATGTTTATTTATCTATAACTTCATTTTCCTCTTTTATTATTATTATAATATTATTTTTATTTATATTCTTTAATTTTTGTAGGGGGATCGAATTCATGCTACAATTGAAAAGAAGTTGATATCCAAATTTCAACCTATTTTGTCGGAAGGCGATGTGTATACGGTTAAAAACTTTTTGGTGGTTGATAACAACAAAAATTTGAGAACAACATCGAATCGTTACTACCTCAAATTCTTAAATTCTACATATATTACTCCAATTCAGGAAGAAAATTTTCTCCGTCAACTTTTTAATTTCAAGAGTTTTCAAGAAATTTCTTCAATTGATGATGTCAACAATAGCTTGCTATTTGGTAGTATATCAATAATTAATGGAATTATATATTTATATATATATATATATATAATTTAATACAATGTAACATTTGCTAATATGTGTGTTAATTTATATGTAGATGTTATTGGAGTAGTTCAACGTAGAAAAATTAGAAATGTTCTTTGCAATGATGGGAAGGAGAAAATGTTGATAGAGATCACTCTACAAGATGAGGAGTAAGTAGTGATCGTATATTAATTGCATATATTATTTTATGATTAATTTTTTATATTAATTGTTTTTTTACTATTTTTTTTGAAGGCATAGAAAGTTAATGTGTACTCTTTGGGAGGACTACGCCAATGAAATAGAAACAACATTTTGTGCTCAAAATAAAGAGGTTAATATCATGTCATCCAAATGTGTAAGCCTAATAGGTACAGATCAGAGATTCAAGTTTGCAATGCCTTCAATATCACTAAAGTTTGGTTGAACCATGACTTACCCGAGATAAATGCATTGAGATCAAGGTTTGTTACGTTCATATTAAAAATGAAAATAAAACTGAAAATTAATACTATTAATGTTTTTGCTTAAATAATATGTAATATTATTATTTTTTTGCTTAAATAATGTATAATATTATTAATTTCTTGCTTAAATAATTTTTTTGAAGATTGGTTGAGAATACAAGTTACACTACTACTATTAGTAACACTATGGTTATAAATATATAAATGCTTAAAAAAATATTCAAATATAGTTATATTTATTAATTTTTAAGTTTTTTTTCATATCATCAATAATTAATTTTTTTTAATTTCATTTATAAAATTATATTCATTATTTTGATTATAAATATATAATTTATTATCATTAAATATAAGTTAGTATTATATATAGTTAATTAGAAATAATAAAAATTAATAAATTCATTAAATATATAATAATTAGGTAGTGGGGAGTGGAGAAATGAATAGTCTCAATAAATCATTAAATAAATTTGTATTAAATAAACCGTTATAAACTTAATAAAATATAAATAAGAAATATATTTAACATATGTGCAAAAAAAACTAATTAAATATTTTGAAGTCGAATTGCAACTTAAAAAAATTAGAAAATACGCACCCTAAATTAATTAGGTAATCTTCAAATCGAATAATATGTAATAAGCAATTTTTTATGTTTTTGTTACATTAAAAAGAGAAACTTATAGTCATTTCGTTTTTTAAAAAGATACATCTTTTGCAAATTTATTACCTTCCACATAAACATTCACTTTCTATTTTTGGATATAGTTTAACGTTTAATAACATTTTTTGTGGGTCTCAATCTCCATTATCATTCAAATCAATTATATTTTTACATTTAATAACACCTTTTTGTGGGTCCTAACACACTACCATTTAAATTAACTATATTTTAGTACTTAATAACATTTTTTTGTGAGTCTCGGTTTTAATGCCACTCAATTCAACTACATTTTGTTAAAATTTGTATCGCATCATTCAAATGGTATATGTTTTTATAAAACGGATGGAGTATATAATAACCTATTTATAATCTTTAAAAATATAATATGTAGGCTTAATACTTATCATATATAATAAGATAACTTTATTTGGATTGTTTGATTTTATTAAACATTATTAAAATTATCTATATTTTAAAATGATGAAATTATATACTACAAAAAATAATTTCCCGTGCAACTGCACGGGTAAAAATACTAGTTTTTGGATAACCGAAAATCGAATCGAAACCGAATTTTAAGTTTCGGTTTGGATCGGTTCGGTTTTTCAAATATTTTGGTTGGATTGGTTTTAAATTCTAAACAATTCGGTTTCTTTGGTTTTAGAGTTTTGAAACCGAACCGAACCGTTGCTCACCCCTACTTCAAGGTTAATTTATTGTAAATTTATTTATAAATAGTAATGCTAATTTTTATTATAAGTATTAATATGATTTTAATATTGTTTCGACTAAAATTGTTTCGAGTCACTCGCAATTGAAAACGAGGTCATCTAGCAATGATAAGTCAACCCAAGTCGTATTCTCAAGGAAGACTTAGCAGGGCAATTCAATTCTTTGTTCATAACTGAAAATAATTAAAAGGATTGTTGAAGGTTTTATAACTATGCGAGGAATATAAATAAGAACAACAAGTAAAATCTAATCTAATATAAAGCAATGAGGGATTAAACTCACTATCTAAGAATACAAGATGCAAATTCAAAAGGAAGCAAGTAACTTGGAAATCAGAATCAAAAGTAACGCAGAAAGTACTTTGGAAATCGTAAACTAAATAAGAACACGAAAGCATAGACGAATAAACAAACTTCATAAATAAACGAAACCAAAATAATAAATGGAAAACAAACTTGATTAATAACTTGAACGGTCTGAATCCACAACGAAAAACTAAAGACGAAATACGAATCCAAGTGTTGCAATCGGCTATCCTTCGAGTACGAAATCTAAGACTATAAATCTATCTACAAATCAAAAGTCTCGACCCTAAAATAATAGGTCGAGACATGCTCAAAATATAGAGGAAAAACGTCTGGAAAGTAAGTCTGGAAAATGGGGTTAAAAACTGATCTTGAAAAACATGTCTAAAATGGTGTATATCGAATGAGAAACGCGTCGGGTATTTATAGCCAAGAGGAGAGGTCAACGGCTGCTTAGTGGTCAGCGACCGCTGACCTTGGTGGTTCCGTGCCATCCGCTGAGGTGGTTAGGCCAGGCCCGGGTCAGCGGTCGCTGGCTCGGCGCCTGACTCGGCCGTGACGCAACCTGGCACGCATCACCTAGTCAGTGGCCTCTTAAGGATATGCGACCGCTGACTAGTGCTCTCGGTACTAGACTTTACTCTTTCGTCATTTCTCGTCTCTTTTCCGACTTCAATACTCGTCTAGGCTAGTGATCCTAAAACATAAAATGAAGCATAAATCGAGCTAAAACATCATGCAACGAGGGAAAATGACATGAATAGATATGCGGAAAATACGAGTTTAGACGAACAAAAAGTGGCTAAAAAAATACAAATCACGAAGGTTCCACTATAGGACTTTCAAAATTTTATACTTGCTTCGTTCACGAATTCATCCACGAAAAGTATATTGTGAGGTAGTGGCACGAGTTTTAAAAAAATATTATAAAATGTATTTTTAGTTAAAAAATTGAGTCACAAAGTAAAATATATATGAGTTTAAAATATTAAATATTTTGTGGAATCATATATAAAGAAATGAGTAATTTTGGTGTATGTTTAAATAAAAAATAATAGTACATTCGTGAAAGGGAAAGTAGTTGTTTAGTTTGAAGCATCCTTTGAATATTATTGAGTGAAGATCTCGAAGATAAATAGTTTTATATTTTTTTTAGATAAATAAAAATAAAATTAATCATAATCAGGAGTAGGAGGTAAGAACCTCCTCAAAGAAAAAGTTTACATACAACCCAATGGGTTAGTGACCCATCTATGAAAATCACGACTACTGCACCTTAGGACTATTGCAATCTAGCCAAAATCAAGTTCTAATTTTGAAATCGAACATGATTCTCCTCGTATCTCACTTTTCATTCTTAAACACAACAGTATTTCTTTTACACCAAATTAACCAAACGAGAGCAACCCAAATGCACACGCAAACCTGATTTCTCTTCTTCTCCGGAAACATATTTTTGAAGCATACAAAATGATATGTTCAGCCACTGTTTGCACTCATTCCACACTTCTATGACCAACCTGCACTCGAACAAAATATGTTATAATGATTCCTCTTTTTCTTTAAACAACGGACGTTCTGTAGAGGTGTTTGTTGGAAGACAGTTGTGTCTATGTAAATCAACTCTGGTTGGTATCTTCCTACTCAAAATCCTCCAAGCTTGAACTTTGGCTTTAGCAATGGCACCACACTTCCACAACTTCTGATACATAACCTTCTTTAACCGAGTATTTAACCTTCTTTTCTCTCCAACACCATTTGTCCTCAACATTCAAAAGTAATTTGAACTTGGTCAACACAGAACTTAACTCGTTTAGATCAATCAAATCCCTCTCTCTCAACTCTCTTCTCCTATTCCATTCCCACACACATTCCCCATTCACCCAGTTTCACATATCTGCAATATACATTATTGGGAAGCCCACAAATTTAATTAAGTTCTTTTAAACCAAGTGATCAATATAATCTTTTAAAGAACAACTCGATTTATAAAAGGAGCAGATCGTTAGTTAAACAATCTGTATTATTCTTATGAGCTTTCTTGGACATATTGATTGCTATTCAAACATGTATAACTTTATTTTAACAGTTAGCTAAAATGTAAAGGAACAGATTAATGATAACAATTTGTCCCTATTTAGCAGCTTGTTGTATTCCTTGCTTAGACTACCTGTTATGGTTTTAGACTGACCTATTTTATGAGATTAGATTTTTCACATATCGATGTTGTAAAAAGAAGTTTGAAGTTTCAAACTTACTTATAGAAACGATTTGTTTATCTAGCCTTAGAAGAACAACTTGATAGTTTGTAAAGTATAGGTGGATATAAAACCACCTGTCCTATAGAGAATGAGCTACTCTTTAGTATAGGTACTCGGAAGACTTGAGCCATTTGTGATAACGATTTTGGAACAAACAAATCGTTATCCTTGAACAACAGCGCGCTGGACCCAAAATGAATAGATCGATGAAAAACGATCTGTCTTCATGTTATCTCATTGTTCAACTGAAGATGGGCTCAAGAATTAAAGTGAAGAATTAAAGTATTAATTTGGAGTCAAACAAATTAATCTTTAAGTAACAGATCATTGGACAGGTCGTTATAAATGAGCTGGTAGTTTACACAAAGCTAGCTGGTCCATACGATAACTATGGTGGACTGCCGACATACCTAAATTTGTCATAAGTCAACCACTCAATGTCTTGTCACATCAAAGAGGATATTTTAAGGAATAAAATACAAGAATATCAAAGTAGATGTACGGCAGATAATTCTTGTTAGGGCACAACACTAGGAAATCGCGTGAAATATGGGACAACCAGAATTACAGGCGGTGCGTGTAACATCAACCATGTCATGCATTTAATGCAGCCATTAATGTGATGAAGAAGGAAACTTCATCTCTCTAATGGATAGTTCCATCCATGGATCTATAAATACCACCTTCATTCCAGAAAAGAGTACGAGAATTCAAGCGATTAGACAAGCCAAAACTCTGCTCAAAATCTTCAAGTATTCATCGTTCAAAACACTCCAAACCATTCCTAGAATTCTCTGAGTGTTTACCGCAACTTGAAGCGTTGTTTTTCTGGAAATCTTTCCAAAGCTAATGATCTAGTTTAGATCAGTTTGTATTTCTAGAATGTAGTCTTCAATCTAAGAAAGTAGTAAAGTTGTAATCACAAAGACAAACTCTAGTTTTGAATTGGTGTATCCCCCCCCCCTCCCATACATCATCAATCTAGCTCTTTTAGGACAAATATACACTCTTTTCTTACAACTCAAGAGAAAAAACCTTTTAAACCTAACCTTCAAAGTTCATGCATCTGTCCAATTCTCCTCCCAAAACAACGTGCCCCTACCATTCCCAACAACCTTCTTCACTCCTTCTCCAAACCAAGGTCCCCTCTCGTCCGTAAATGCCTGAACCGTTGAACCCCACCAACCCTTCTTAGCACCCCATCTTCCCAAACATTCTCCCTCTCTCCCCCTCTCCCACGTTCCTAGTTCTAGCACAAATCACTCTCCACCACAACCCTTTCTCATCTTCAAACACTCTCCACCCCCATTTTACAACAATTGCCTTATTGAATTTCTCTAGCTCTAAAACTAAGGGTGAGAATTGGGACGGGACTGCCGATCCCGAAAATGATTGATTTTGTGGTCCTGGTCCCGGTCCCGTTCGGGACTTCGGGAGTCCCGAATTCCGAAATGGAGAAAAATTAAGTCCTGGTCCTGAATTCAAATGTCTCAAAATCCCGAAAAGTCTCAAAATCTTCTGACATCCCAAAAGTCCCAAAAATTATGAATGTCCCAAAAATGCCCGATTTCAAAAAAAAATTGCAATATTATGTTTGCTTTTGTGAGTTGAACATGTTTCATATTTCACAAATAACCATTCAATGACAAATAACAACATAGACAAATTACACAAATACTAATTATCATCAAATCCAAATTCATACAAAAATATCCATAAAAAAAAATCATGAAACTTAAACATAAATCAATCACTATCAACACAAATTGGCTATAAAATAAACACCAACAAAACAATAAACCACCAAAAAATGTCATGCATGACTCCTACGAGCACTATCTATTTCTAATCCTGTCGTCGATTGATTGTCGGGCACAATGCCAATGCTTTGTCCAGCTCGATCAATAATCCCAAGTTCAATCAAAACTATAAAAAATAAATAAGACATAAGTTAAATATATACATTATATTATTATAATTAAAAGCAAGTCCTTACCATTATCATACTCTTTTTTCATTTGGGCTTCAGGCACATCTTCTTCATCATTGAGAATTTTGTCAATTGAACTAGATTTCAGCCAATCTCGGGCACATATAAGAGCCTCAACCATATTGCAAGTCAACGGACTTCAGAATTGAGAGAGAAATCGACCCCCTGTGCTAAATGCACACTCAGATGCAATGCTAGATATAGGGATGACCAAAACATCTCTAGCTATCTCACACATGATCGGAAAGCGTGGGCTATATCTCGACCACCACTGGAGTATGTTAAAAGAATCTGCTTCCGTTGAAGACATCACGTATTGACTCTTTGATAAATAGAGATCAATCTCTGAAATAGTAGCATTTGGTCGTATTACTCCAACTTGTAGTTGGCTTAACGAAGATTTAGATCAAAGTCCGCGATGATTAGATCAAGCTGTACATGTATGAGGAGGCCCTAGGGAAGATGTATTGACTACTGGTGATAAGGTTGTAATCGTATTCTTCTTATAAATCTCAAACAACTCATCATTTGACCTCTCCCACTAGTAAGTTTGCCCAATTTTCGTCATATACCGCATTCAAGCACTTCTCTACATGCATCAGTTTCTGTCTGGGATCTAATACTGCAGCAACATAAAGAATCTTGTTCATCCTCGGATTAAGTCCATGTCTTCCAACCAATATTTCTCAAGTTTCGTCTTCATTCTCTTGGCCATGCTACTAACTTCATCATCTTCATCCAACTTTAATCCACTGATGGGATCAAATAACTCACACATATCTTTAAAAAATAAATGTGATGTGGGATATGTGGTGCCGGAGACGAGTAGGGTGAAATCATAGAATTTCCACAAATAATCACACAACTTGGACACGTGGAGGAAATCAACATCTTCTAGCACTCTGAGAATTCTATCTTTATACTTCTTCTGATTCATATCATTTGTAAATTCTCTATACTATACCCAAAGACAAGCAATGTCTTCTCATATGGTTGAGCCGTCTCTAGCATCAAGTATGTGGAGTTCCACCTTGTTGGCACATCCAAGCACAAGGTCTGCGAGCAATCAACATTTAGAACTTTCACTGTCTTCATGGACTCTTGAATTCTAGCTAGTGAAGCCTTTATCCACTTCACGGTCTCTCGAACTTGTCTCACAGACTTGCCAATATCTTCTAACCCATCAGACACAATCAAATTAATGATGTGCCCAACTCATCGCATATGCATATACTTTCCACTTACTAGGCTTGTACCCCAACTCTCAAAGATCGACTTCATGAACTTGATTGCTGCATCATTTGCCAGAGCATTGTCCATTGTGCAACAAAGAGCTTTCTGCAAACCCCAATCCTCCAATGAAGATATGATCGCAACACCAATATCATCTGCTTTGTGACCGAGAATCTTGCAAAAGTTGATAATCTTCTTGTGTAAATGTCAATCTTTATTGATAAAATGTGCAGTAACACAAATGAAATTTGTGTTATTAATCGATTTCCAACAATCTGCGGGTATAGACACTTTCCCAAGCCCTTTGATTGAAAAAATGACTTTAATGACATCTTGCGCTCCAAAAACATCTTTACACAGTCAGCTCTAATTGTGTCTCTACCCGAAATCTTGAATTGAGGACATAAGGCTTCTGAGTAATCCCTAAACCCCACTCGTTCTATGAATATGAAGGGAAACTCATCACGGATTATCATCTCGCACAACTTAATTCTACATCTTTGTTGGTCGAATTTCCAATTCGTTAACGACACTTTCCCCGTCTCATCAGTGCTAACTTGGTAGTTTAGCATCGATTGATCACCTGCCCCTACCTTATTTTTGTTGCATGCTTCCAAATGCTTTTTCAACCCGTTCGTCCCACACTTTGCAGAATCCGCTGCAATTAATTTTCCACACGTATTACATTGCCCCTTTGTAACTTTTTTTGGAGGATCTCCATCTAGAAAACTTACAACACTGAATCCCTCCCAATATTTTGATCTTTTGGAGTTGGTTGTAGTTTTTTGTTTCTTGGAAGTGGGTTCAACCACATCTTCTACTATTTCTTCTATAGTCACATCTTCGAAGCTCTCCTTGTCTACTTCATCACCAACCACATTACTATCGTGCAGTGGTTCTTGAGTTTGATTTTGATAATCGTCCATCTAAACAAATATAAACAAACTAAATTAATATTAATAATGATTTTTTACATTAATGTATCTAAAATAATAGCATCTGACTTAATAGCATGAAAATATATGCTTTAAGTCACTTAATTTGAATTGACCAGTGGTTATAAAATTTAATTGAATACCCAATTCTAATTACTTAATTTGTAAACTAGCTATAAGTCACAACTATTTGCTTCGATGGAACAACTAATAAACATTATTGATTAGAAGATGATGAATTGAAGAGTGATTAATAAGCATACAAGCAGATATCCAATCACCTTTTCCATTTATAAATTAACTATTCTGCACATGCTAAAGTGCACATAATTAATTAGTTCCTAGTCAGAAAATTGTAGTTAATAGGATTATAAACAAACTTCAGTGTATTTACACCGTAATAATGAACGTACATCAGATCAAATTAACAAACAAGATGAAAGTGAGAGGCTCTTTTCATGGAGGGAAGCTTATTTCTTGTCCTACCCTACTAAATTAATATTAATAATGAAGTTAAAGAAGAAAGAAGAGTCTATATAGAGCTTAATCTTCTAATTCTTAAAAATGAGTTTGAGAGATACTAAAATAGAGACATGTTTCTATTGTGTTTGAATTTCTAATACCTTGCATAAATCTTCAAAGGGGAGCGCAGTGCGTGGCTAGGAGCCTGAGATAGAGTTCAACTCTTGAGTTGTAGTTCTCTGCAGCAGCTAGCTAGGGGTGCTTTTTGGCGAATCCCAAGATTGTGAAGACCTTTGCTGATAGATAAACAAAGCAACAAATGAAAGACATTAGATTTATGCAAAAGATTCAAAAGGCATAATCGTTCACAAAGCTAATTAAAAAGAGGCAACTGAATGAAGAAATTTAGTTCACAAGATGGGGGACACAAAATTCCTTAAGTAACGAATAACAAGTTATGAGATCTTCCTTTCAATACAGGATTTCAAGTTTGTAGATTGAAGAAGAAGAAAAGTTCAAGTACCTTCAATATATCTTGCTTAGAATTATGAAACTGGGGGAGCAACCAAAATTTCTGTGTTAATCGGGCGCATACATCTAAGCAAGATATATTGGAGGTACTTGAACTTTTCTTGCTTAGATTGTAGTGCGGTGGCGGTGTGGTGGCTGGGACTTAAGCAGGAGTCTACTGAGGAGTGAGGAGCGGCGAGGACTGAGGAGTAAGAGTGATGTCAAATGTGTGTTGTGACTTAGGGTTCCAGACTTCAATCTTTCAGAAATTACATAATTAGGAATGTATTGATTTCGGGACTCGGGACAGTCCCGATCGGATTTGGGACTCCCGAGTCCTGAAAATTTTCAATGGCTAGATCCCGGTCCCGATCCAGGAAATTTCGGGACTCAGGACGGGACCGGGATTTTTCCAGGTCCCGATCCCAAATTCTCAGCCTTATCTAAAACTGCAAGCCCCCTTATTGTCTTTATGCTTGCAAATATCACCCCATTTCACCTAGGCTAACATTCTACAGCTCCCATCCCTTCCACCCCAAATAAAAATTTATTGTAGAGAATGCAACTTCCTAATCACACAAAGTGGCGCACGGAAAACAGAGAAAATAAATGGGAAGAGTCGTGAGCACAGATTTAACAAGCATAACTCTCCCACTCAAAGAGAGCTTAATGTCTCTCCCTTTACCTAATCGATTCTTCACTTTTTTGATGACATAGTTTCAATCCCTTTCTTTTTTATGACTGCAGCTTGCCATCATCCCCAAATATTTAAATGGTAGCTTTCCGAATTGGCACTGTAAAATATCCACCATATCTGCAAACGAGTGTGCATTCGCCTCAATCCTGACCAACAAGTATTTGCCAATGTTAATTTTCAAACCCTTCAATAACTCAAGAAGCACCAAAAATATTCGAAGAAACAAGACATTTTTCAAGTACACTTTTCCCAGAAAGATTGTGTCATCTGCATATTGAAGATGTGACACAAAGCTAACCCCATTTCCCATCCTCATTGGTTCAAACAGATTCTTCTCAACTGCCCTCCTCATCAGAATTGTAATGCTATCAACCACTAAAATAAAAAGAAAAGGGGAAAGAGGGTCCCCTTGCCTCAGACCTCTCTCCAAGCAAAATTCGTTAGTTGGACTTTCGTCCACCAAAACCAAAGCTTTAGCCATGGAAACACATTCCTTAATCCAACCAATCCATCTCTTGTCGAAATTGAAAACTTTCATCATGTTTTGTAAAAACTCCCATCGAACCAAGTCATAAGCTTTTCAGAAATTAATTTTGTAACAAAATCCTCCTTCTTTTCTCTCCTTAAAATGCTCAATGACCTCGTTCAAAATCACAACACTATCTAACATATGTCTCTTCTAAATGAATGCAGACTGGCAATCAGATATTATCCAATCTATCATGCACCTCATCCGATTCATCAGAAGTTTGGAAAGAATTATAGACCTCCAATCAACGAAATAGGTCTATAATTCTTGAGCTCGGTGCCTGAACTTTCTTTAGGGATAAGAGTGATAAAAGAGGAGTTTAGTCCCCTAACAAGCCTGCTATTTTTATAAAATTCCATCATACATCTTAGAATATCTAGTTTTAGCACTTACCAACAATCTTTAAAGAAGGTCATGTCGAAACCATCCAGCACAGGATTCTTCCCGCCGCTACATTTCTTCAAAGTGTTCCAGATTTATTATTTTGAAAAATGTGCCACCATTAAACTCTTATCCTCTGCTTCAATCGTTCTGATGTTACTATCCTCTGAAATTTTTCGCGTCACCAGATTCTTGTCCTTAAAATGCCGTTTAAAACTTTCAAAAATAAAGACCTTCACTTTCTTTGGATCTGAGGTCCAATCCCCGTTAATCTCAATGCCAGGAATCTCACACTTCTTTCTCTTATCATTTATGAACCTATTGCTAAAGCGCCAAGTTAACATCCCCGTCTATAATCAACTTCATCTTTACCTTTTGACCCAAAATATTGTTCCTATTTTTCATATCTCTAATCAGCAGAGCCTGCTCCTTACTCCTGCAGATGTGTTCATCAACATCCAAGCCCAGTGTATCATCAATTATGTCCCACTTTAAAATTTCCAGTTTTGTAAGTTCAATAGCCTTGTCAAAATCTAATTTAGGTGTTGATTTATTACCAGAACCATTAGAGGGGGGGGGGGGGGGGATGAACAACCTTTATCTCTCCAGTTGCAAGAAGTTCTATCTCCATCCTCAATTTGGCCCTTTCCGCTCCGACGTCCTCCTCCGCTCCTAAGCTCTCTACGTAGCTCCTCCAGTTGAGACTGTATCGCCGTAAGAGATTGGCTTAATAATTCCCCAAACTCGCGTTGCCGCTGCTGCATCTGGCTCAATTGTTGCTCGATATCCAACACACGATTCTCCATCCCATGCTTCTGAGGCATGCAATGGTGTGGAGAATTGGCTCTGAATACCAATTGTTAGGACTTTGGATCACCTTTGAGCATTAATCTCAATCCAACAATGAAGAGTTAGCTGAATCGAGAGACGACAAAAAAAATAGTGAAATGAAATGTGTGATATTCAAAGAGAATATTCTGCAACATTACAAAAGCAGCCAACTAAAAGCTCATGTACGAGCTTAAGTACTACTTTGCACCCTAACAAAATAACAAACTCATCCACGTGGCTAATGACAACTAGACCACAAGGTACTCGACTAAAAAGTGTGAAAACAATTTATTCTAGCTAATAACAAAATAGACTTCACACATGCATGATCACATATAACGTACAAGTGCACGTGCATTGGGTAAACCCTGCTGCAATTAGCTCTCCAGGGAGCGACGGAACTTCCAGATTCACTTCTTTCGGAGTGAAGAGAAAGAACCAAAAGAAAAGTAGCCAACAAGGGCCTTAGTCCTTCTGAGATGCCGATAATCTGCCTAAATCATAACAGGAAGCTCCGTCCAAAATCATAAAGCTGCCTCACCGGATATCTCTCAGAAAAAGGGTACCTAGAGGCTGCCCTCTGCCTCACACTCTCTCTACTCTCTCTATCTCTACCCATTACCTTCTCTCTTGTTTTTAATATAAATAGTTTTATATTTGTTTAAATGTAAAACTCCTAAATCATTTAGGATGTGATTGGTTAGGTGGAGTGGAATAAGAATGGAATGGAATGAAGGTAGGAATAAAATAACAAATTGTGTTTAATTTCTATGTTTGGTATGTGCAGGGATACATATGAAATTGAATCGTCAAATATTTTTCATATTTTTATTACCGCAATATTTATATCAATTTTTTATAAATTTAATTTTGAATATAAAAATTAGAAAATATAAAAAAAAATTCATCTCATTCACACATAATTAACACAAACATAACAATATTCTAACATACAATACATACACATATGTAAACTACGAAACTCATATCATATACGCACATATTTGTCGTTCACTCACCACCATCGTGCTTCATTGTACCACTAACACATACAACGTCATTTCTCAAACATTCTTTGTACTAATTTTTATGTCTGTGCGTATGTTACTATGTGTATAGTTGTCGGAGCTCAGTCGTTATCACTCCAGCAAGATAAATTTATAAGTCCAGCACTCTTCACTAGGTTCCGCTAGTGGCAAGTATAGGGTCAATCCCACAGGGAGTTGGTGGATTCCTCTCTCGATGTCACAATTTGGGGTTTTGATTCGAGTCTTGCCTTGGGCAAGAGGTGTAACCAAGCAGAATAGTAAAAGTTGTAAAAGTAAATAACTGAAAAGAAAACACTAAAAGAGTTAAATGAAAAAGCAACTTGACTTGAGTTAGAGTCCTTGAGTCTTGACTTATGTCTTGATCATTGGTGCAAAGTTATTCGTTTTCTCGGCAAGTCATCGATTAAGGGCAAGCGTAAGAATGAGGTTTTACTCCTACCACCCAAACACATCACTCAAACAGCCCCCTTTTTAATTGTCACGTAACCACTTAAGCTCCACCTAGCACACCTTTCCAGCCCAGAAGATAAGGGTTACTCCCTATCCCCCTTGCCCAAGATTGCTCTTGGACCAAGCTTACTCCAATGTACCCAAATAGGCATTCGCGGGACTACGCAACCATGAGCACACCATCAGACGCCCATCCCATGGCGTTCCCACCTACTTCACCACGCTGATCCCTCTGGCTGGCAAGCAGGAAGTCGCTAACACTTGGAGTTTCCAGCTCGCAGTTGTAACCTGATCTCGCCCAAGACTGCTACTGGCCAGACAACATCGAAGACTTGATCAAGTTGTATAGGATTCAGATCCAGCGCTTTATGAACTTGCCAGGACAACTATATGCACAGTTAGACCTCTCAAGACTTTATAAGTCTTGGACTCAATTCATCTTACCCCAAGTCAAGTTTAATAAACTAGCTACTCATGCAGAAAATAAAGAATAAGGATGAAATAAAGAAAAGCATGCTTGTATTAAAATACGAAAGTAAAGTGTTATCAAAAGAGCACGAAAAAGGGGCTCGTCACACTCACACACTTTAAGCACGATTGTCCTCAAACGTGTAAATGCAACTTGTCCAATAAGAAGAGGAAAATAAAAGACTCAAACAGTCAGAACACAAATATACATGCACCAAAAACAGTCAAGACAATATAGGAGTTAGAGCATAAATTAAGCAATGTTCTCAAGTGGTCAAGATAGCGATCAAGTGAGCATAGAGGTGTTTCCTTACCCACTCAGCACTTTGTATTTAGGTTAAGTGTTTACGCTCGACAACCTGCTTGATCAAGAATGGTCCCATAGACTTGCCTGCCATCTACATGTCTCCACCCAATTAGCCTGGTCAAGGCATCTATCCTTAGGTCTTTATTGGTTTGTAACGTGGCTTTGGCAAAAGGTTGGAAAATTTTGGGAAACTGGGTTAAGGTCCGTATGACTATAGTCTTGGGCAATTCCTTGACTAAAGAGCACACTTAAACTCTTCCCGGGCCCTAGCACACTTATTTTTCTAGGGTATTTTTTTTTGGAATTTTTTTTCTATTTTTTTCTACCCCTTATTTTTTTGGATTCCCACCCCCGTATTTATTTATTATTTTTTTTAATTTTCTGGGTTTTTGGGCTACCAGGCTGGAAGCCAAGGTAGCCATTCGGGGGATGGTGTCTGGCCCTTCCTCCTTGCCCCATGGATTTTCTTTCTTTCTGCCATAAGTTCATCCCAACTAGGGTAGGCCTTTATGGGATTTTTGAATATGTGCGTGAGGAGAAAGAAATATTAAGGCTCAAAATGGCTTGCAAGGGAATATGAATGATGGTAGGAAAAATTTGGTTCTGGGCTTATGAACAAAAAGTGCCTAAATCCTGTAGAGACTTGACTAGGGCTGCAGGGTTTTGACCAAGAAGACAGGCAAGTTCTAGAACTAATCAAGCAAGCAGTTGTATGTACACACAAATAAGAAATCATGCTAAGCAGATATATATAGCAATTAAGGCTCAAAATCTCACAGGGTGTACATGCTCACATGATTGCATTTCCGTCATACCTAACTATCCTAGAGCATGCTTGATCTATAAATCAAAACTCCTACGTCTATCATGCTCAAGATACAAATACAGTTAGCATGTTGGCAAGACTCTAAACAAGAAAACAAATAAAACAACAGACTCTCTAACCTAGACAGACTAGGAAACCTTCCCCACTCACACATTTTTCTCAAGGCAAAATGATCAGAATGGGAGAGACTCCCCGGTCATGACTCTGACTCGAACAGAAACAAGAAAATAAAAGAAAATCTAAAAACCTAAAAAAAAGACAAAAGAAAAGAAAATAAAAGGGGAGGACTGAAATCATTGGCAGGCAGGAGGGTACCTGAACCCTACGTGGTCGAAGTAGGCAAGCTGGGTATCTTGGAGTTGTCGGAGGGTCTTGTCAATGCGGCTGAGGTAGACTGTCAGGTCCTCCGTTGGCTCTGGCGAGGGGGACCTTGTTGCTTTCATACTGCTCTTGGTGGGGTAGACAGGCGGCTTCTTGATTGGGTCTTCGAATATGCGGGGCTCTCCATCAGTTTTCTCTTCAATGGTGAACATCCTGGTCAGGGTGGTCATGTCAAAGTGGTCCTCCCTTTTCAGAAATCCTTCGTAGTCAGACTTAATCAACCCAAATTGCTTCTCGATCAAGGTAGGCAGGTGGGAAAGAGACATGTGCTGCTGGGGCTCGGAGAGGATGTTGCAGATGTGGTTTTCCACGAACGAGGAGAAGTTGAGTCATTACTTCTTTTCCATGGCCCAAAGTATAAAGAGTTCACTTTGGGACACGGTATTGCTGCTGTCCTTCTTGCCAAAGAGATTGATGGCCAAGATGCGGTGACACATCTTGACCGCTGGGTCCACCAAGGTAGAAGTCTTAGACTCACTTCCCTTGAAGTCTTTGGTCCTGGAAAGACCTTCCCACATCCTATTCCACTGCTCCCTGGGTGCATTAGGGACTACTTTGATTACTTGCTTGTACTCGGGGTTAAACTTCTCCTTGAAATCAATCATGCCTAGAATTACATCTAGGTCTTCGACGGCCACCTTTTGCTGCTTGCCCATGAGTGAGAATTCCATTACGCTGGGGATTCCTCCCATCTCGACCTCAATCTTGACACTGCCAAAAAATTCCCTGACCAGGTCACCATAAGTGGTGGTTTCCCAATCAAGAAATTTTTCCCACCCGATAGCTCTGAACTTCTCTCGTACTTGACCTTCCACGCCTAGCTGCTTCAATACTTCAAAATCGATGGTCTTAGGGACCACGATTTATCTTCCTTCCATTTCACTGACTTCTGCCTTGACTGCCCTCGCTCTCGTCCTTCTCACCGGGGTATTCTTCTCCTTTTTCACGACAATCTTGAACCGCCACTTTTTCGGAGTTTTCTACCCGGAGGAGACTTCCTCAGCTTCTTCCTCCGTGGCTTTGCTAGAACTTCCCTTCTGGTTGGCTTCCTTAGGCTGGTCAACCTCCATTTCCTCGGCCTTTTCTTCTTATGCCGCTTCCTCCTCTTCTTCTTCCTCGTCCTCCGCTTCCTCCTTCGCTGCCTCCTCCACTGCCTCCTTGGTTTGTACTGGTTGTGGGTTTTCCTCTTCAGCCACCACAAGTGGTGTTTGGGTGGCTTCCATGGCTGGGTTCTCGGTTGACTCCATGGCAGGTGTCTTTGGCATAACATTGGTAGGTGGAGGTAAAGGTTCGATGGCTATGGATGAGGGCTGGCTACTAGTTTTCTTCTTAGCCGAGGCTTCCTTTTTCACCATGGTGTAGGGTTAAAGGAGTTTGGTGTTGGTTGGTTGCGAAGAGTGGGGGAAGTGGAGATGGTGGTGGTTGTTCTTCTGGAGGGAGTGTTCTTGGTTTGGGGTACGATGAGTGAACGAGTGAAAGTGATGAAGTGGTAGAGTGGATTTTGGTTTAAGGGTTTAGAGGGTGTCAGGGAAGTTGAAGAGGTGGTGATGGGGTAAGTGGATGGTTGTAACGCATGGAGAAGTGGAGGAGTGGGGTAGACGGTTATAGGGGGAGTAGGCTGGCAGGCGGCTGACACTTGATTGCCTCGACTGTTGTGCTGACGTGGAAACAGTTACTTTCAAATCAGTCGTTTCCCACGCTGCTTCACTTCTCGACTCTTTTCCTACACAAGACACAAACTAGGGTTTCCTTGGGCGGGAAAAACTCATTTCCCAGGTTGGTCAAGAGGGAAATCAAGTCAGGAGTCTTCTCTCCTTTCCCCACTCACACACTTTGCTTGAGGCAAAGTGCTAGAATAGGTTAATGGGCTCCAGGGCAAAAATCCAAAAATAAAAACACACCAAAAATAAAACCAAGAAATAAAGAATAACTAAAAGCAATAAAAATACTAGGATGCCTCCTGGCCAACGCCTTGATTTAACGTCGTTGGCATCGACGTAGTGATACTTCTTGCTCAAGCTTCTTCAGGAGGACCTTCTGGGGCAAGGTCCGTTACTTCTTTTCTAGGGCGATATCCATAATACGCCTTTAGCCTATTTCCATTGACTTTGAAAATAGTTTTGGTCTTGAGATCCTGAATGTCTGTGGAGTCATTAGGGTAATGCTCGCAGACCATATATGGTCCTCTCCACTTGGTGGATAACTTGCCAGAGGCAAACCTAAGGCGGTTCTCATATAACAGCACCATCTCGCCTTTGTCAAATCTCCTTTCTCGAGCTATGTGGTCATGCCACTTTTCAGCTTCTTCTTGTACAAGGCAGCATTGTCATATGCCTCAAGTCTGATTTCCTCCAGCTCTTGTAGGCTTAGCTTTGTTCCTTCAACAGCTTCATCCCAGTCTTGATTGATCTTGCTCACTACCCAGAATGTCTTGTGCTCCATCTCGACAGGTAAGTGGCACAGCTTGCCATATACCATACGGTATGGAGACATCCCAAAGTTTTTCTTGTAGGCCGTTCTGTATGCCCAGAGTGCATCATCTAGGTGGTCACTCCAGTCCTTCCTTGTTTCGCCAACTGCCTTCCTCAGAATGTTCTTCACAATGCGGTTGGAGACTTCAGCTTGCCCATTGGCTTGAGGGTGGTGTGCAGTAGACATACGGTGGGTAACTCCATACTTTTGGAGCAAGCTAGTGATAGTGGAATTATAGAAATGTGAACCTCTGTCGCTGACTATTGCCTTGGGCATGCCATATCTGGTGAAGATATTTGCTTTGACCAACCTTGCTACGGCCCTTGCATTCGCATTCAGAGTTGCAACTACTTCTATCCACTTAGAAACATAATCCACAGCTAGCAAGATGTATTGGTTGCCCTTGTACTTGGGCAGGGGGCCCATGAAATTCATGTTCCATATGTCAAAAATCTCCGCTAGCAAGACTGGTATCAAGGGCATCTCATCCTTCTTAGAAATATTTCCTTCCCTTTGGCATTGATCACATGTCCTGCATTTTTCAAAACAATCCTTGAAGATTGTGGGCCAATAGAAACCATTGTCTAGGATCTTTCTTGCCGTACGCTTTGCTCCGAAGTGTCCTCCGCATTCCCTCTCGTGGCAATGCTCAAGGATGCTTCTTGCTCTTCCTCAGGTACACACCTTCAGAGTATCAAGTCAATCCCCTTCTTCCATAAATATGGATCATCCTAGATGAATGACTCGCTCTGCTTCTTGATCTTCCCCCTCTGGTATTAATCAAGATCAATTGGAAAAGTCTTCGTGATGATGTAGTTGACTATGTCAGCATACCATGGTTCGTCGTGATGATGTAGTTGACTATGTCAGCATACCATGGTTCGCCTATACTTATTCCATACAGCTCCTCATCGGGAAATCTCACATTGAGGGGTGATCCATCATCTTCCCTCAAGATCCTGCTAAAATGGTCAGCCACATGGTTTTGGGCTCCACTTTTGTATTTTAATTCAATGTCGAATTCCTAGAGTAGCAAGATCCATCTTATCAGGCGTGGCTTGCTATCCTTCTTGGCCATGAGATACTTCAGCACAGCGTGGTCAGTGTAGACCACTATCTTGCTCCCGAAGAGATAGGAGCAAAATTTCTCGAATGCGAACACCACGGCAAGCAGCTCTTTCTTCGTCGTGGTATAGTTGATTTGAGCTCCGGTGAGTGTCTTCGAAGCATAGTAAATCACATGGCTCTCCTTGCCAATCTTCTGGCCCAGAATTGCTCCTATGGCATAGCCTTTGGCGTCACACATTAGCTCAAAGGTCATCCCCCAATCAGGTGGTCTAATCATTGGTGCCGAGATCAAGTGGTTCTTCAGAATCTGGAACGCCTTCTTGCATTCCTCGTCGAAATCCCATGGCACCTCATTTTGGAGTAACTTGTTTATCGGTTGGGCTATCTTGGCGAAGTCCTTGACAAAGCGGTGGTAGAAACCCGCGTGCCCAAGGAATCCCCGCAGCTGCTTCTCATTGGTAGGGTATGGCAGCTTGGCAATGATCTCAACCTTGGCGGGATCCACTTCAATTCCATTCTCAGAGATAACGTGGCCAAGTACAATGCTTTCCTTGACCATGAAGTGGCATTTCTCGTAGTTGAGCACCAGGCCTTTATCCCGCACCTTTGTAGTACCATCTCCAGGTGCTCAAGACACTGGCCAAAACTGCTCCCACCTCGATGCAATGCCCAAGGAGGTCAGAGAATATACTTATCATGAACCTTTAGATTGTGTCAGGGGCATTGCACAGCCCAAAAGGCATCCTTCGGTAGGCGAAAGTTCTAAAGGGACAAGTGAATGTAGTCTTCTCGTGGTCCTCAAGTGCTACCAATATTTGCATATATCCTGAGTATCTGTCAAGGAAATAGAAGAACTTGTTTCCTGCCATCAGCTCGAGCATCTGGTCAATGAACGACAGTGGGAAGTGGTCCTTCCTGGTCACCTTGTTCAACTTTCTATAGTCAATGCAGACTCTCCAACCTGTCTGCAGTCTTGTCACGATCAACTCCTTGTTCTCATTCTCGGTCACTTGTACTCCAGACTTCTTGGGCACAATGTGGATCGGGCTGACCCATCGGCTGTCTAAAATGGGATAGATCATTCTCATGTCAAGGAGTTTGACAATCTCCTTCTTAACTACCTCCATCATGGCTGGATTCAGCTTCCTTTATGGATCTCGAACTGGTACCGCATCTTGCTCAAGCAGAATGTGATATTGGCACACCGTAGGGCTAATTCCCTTGATGTCGGCTAAGGTCCATCCTATAGCCTCCTTGTACTTTCATAGCAGATGATGAACCTTGTCTTCCTCTACGTGGTGTAACTCTGAGCTAATGATTACTGACAATGTCTCCTCCTTGCCCAAGTAAATATACTTGAGATGCTTGGGCAAGGTCTTCAGCTCCAACTTTGGTAGTTTGAGTATGGATGAATCTACCTGGTTCCCTGGGATCGAAAGTGACTTCGAGGTAGGGAACTCCACTGTTTGGACAGATTCCTCAGTGGTTGTTTCTTCCTTCTTACCTTTTTCGTTAACTGGTTCATCTTCCGTCTTGTTCAGAATCTGGGGCAAGACTTCCTCAATATCTTTGTCAATGGATTCCACAAAATCCACTATCTCCTCATCTGGGGCATGCTGCTCCGCTTTGTAGATATCAAAGGTCACCGTCTCTCCAGCACACTTGCAAGTCAGATTCCCGGTATCACAATCAATAAAGGTTCTGGCCGTCTTGAGAAAAGGCCTACCTAAAAGCATATGAGGTTTCTTGGCAGAGGAGCTGCCCATGTTAAGCACATAAAAATCAGTAGGAAAAATTAAATCTTGTACCTTTACTAAGACATCCTCCACTATGCCTTCTAGATAAACGTTCGACTTGTCTGCTAGCTGGATCACGGCCCTGGATGGCTTCAGTGGCCCTATCTTCATCTCCTCGAACATACTTAGGGGCATGACGTTGATTGAAGCCCCCAAGTCTAGCATGACTTGATCAATGTTGGTATTTTCTATCACACAGGGGATATAGAACATCCATGGATCCTCGCACTTGACTGGCAAATCCGTCTTGAGCACTGCGGAGATATTTTCTCTGACTAGAAATCTTGTGTGGTCAGGGTATTGTATCCTCCTGGTACACAGCTCCTTAAGGAATTTTGCACATCTTAGCATAGTCGCGTGTGCAGTCAAAAGTGGCATGTTGACTTCCACTTTTTGGAACACCTTGAGTAGTTCCTTCATATCTTCAGCTTCTTTCGTCTTGGCCAACCTTCTGGGCAAAGGTGGCTTGCAGTAGATGTTTTCCTGTAAAGCCTTCCATTTTCCGAGAGACTTATCTTTAGGCTTGGGCTCTGACTTCTTCTTTGATTCAGGCTTCTTGACTGGCTCCTCTGGCTCTGCTGTCTTGATCAGCTCCTCCTCAGCTTCTAGCTCTTCTGGTTCTACCATCTCCTTGGCAGGTTCCACTACTCGTTCAGGGTAAGCTTTACCGTTCCTCAGTGTCACCGCGTTGACCTGTGGCTTGGGATTCACCTGGACTTGGGAGGGTAGTCCTCCTTGCTTGTTGTCCATCTTGACGATCACCTGAGTCAAGTTGGAGATCTGGTTGGTTAGTGACTGTAGGGTTCCTCGAATTTTGGTCTTGAACTTCTCAAATTCTTCATTGAATTTGTGGTGTTCCTTGGACAAGTTCTGCACAGTCTCGGCCAGAGATGGCCCTCTTGATTGGATTTGATGTTGAGCTTCGGGTGGAGCTTGATAGTGGTTGCCTCTTGTTGGGAAGTGGACTCCAGCACCTCCCGGAGGGGGGGTCCTCCGT